>UZAE01000831.1:0-17773 GCA_900617975.1 Rodentolepis nana | reverse complement strand
GTGCACCACGTGGAGGTAAGTCTATCGCACACCCCAATAATCAATATATGAGAAAGGAGTAATATTGTACACAGAGTCTGGTTGAGGGGGGGGGCGGGACGGGGTAAATCCCCACTTTAAAACGGGATAAAAATTGTATCTTTACACAATAGCACCTAGACAGATCACACACAGTGTCGTTTTATTTGAAATTCCAATAGGGTATTGGCATCATTTAAGTTGGTTACAATCGACCTGCCACGATCCGTAGGCAAATATTTCACTCAAATAGGAGTGCGCGATAGACTTACCTCCATGTGGTACACCCCGGGCAATATATACTCATACGGAAAACGTCCATAAACCGGCAGTTGATTTCTCAATTCAAACTGTCATGACCCAACTGCATGTCATATTCAACCACTTCACAGTACTCACCTTGCCTTTTTCTCTCAAACTCTTTGTCTGTCTCTTTTACAGCTGTAAATCACTCTTCTGCCCTCTTTCTCGAATTTTTGTGAATTTGATGACCCTTCCCTCTGTGAAGCCCGAAGTCAACAAAAGGGCTAATGATAACTATCATAAAGTCTGGCATTTGCTACGAGCAAATGTTTTTCTCCAATACAGTCCTCCTCATTTCCACCATACTTCCATTGAATAATGACATTTTAGAAGTCATGAACACTATCCTCACTGTCCATAATGAAGGCCTCCAGTGCTAAATAAATACCCTGAAGTTGGCTAATTTCAAAAACAGAGCAGGGTAAAGAAGATATGACCATTCCTTTTTAGGTGTCTAGATCAATTTTGGGCTTTTTTCTCCCTGGTGTCACACCCTGTGACTTCATGCGAATTTGCTCGCTTGAGTGATATTGACAAGTATTTGACTTGACCTAATCAATCGGGTGAAATAACACTTTATTGGCGTTTAGCCAACACTTATTGGAGTTCACTTTAATAGACTTCTAGCTCTTTTACCTTCATAAGCAGATTAACCACCACATATGCCTTGACTGTTGTAATGCCATCGTAAGCCATTCCATACGGTCTTAGAAGGTCACTGACGTCAATGTGCATGGAAAAGAACTGGAACCTAAAGGCTCATTTGCATGCGTCTTCGTTAGTGCAAGAAGTGGTTTAAAAAATCACGTGACTGTTACTGCCATGCTCACTGTGTCTGATAACTCAAACAAATTTAATCAAGCGACTCTTTGCATTTCTTCAATGCTCATTTTGGTTTGTAAATAAGCCTTGAGGACATGAATCTAATTAACAGAGTTTCACTGACGCAAGAATTCGTCCACTTTCTCCCTCAAACCACTTGACTTACAGTTGAGGCTACATTCGAATGGCTAATTAGTATTAATGATTTTCATTGGCATTTGGAAGTGTAAATATACCATTCTAACTGACATAGCTAATCTCTTAATTTATTAAATTTTGAACTTACCTGATAGACAATATTTTCTTTACTAATGTTTCGTTATTAACGTACTTCTTTTTTAAACGTCAGCCTCGTAAGTCATTGAGCAACAAAGGATCGTAATGTTTTTCAGAAAACGTCCCTACTGACTGAGATCGGTAGCAGGAATCCAAATAACTTCAAAATTATCCCTCTCAACTTGGTCATGAATATGCTAACTCTGAACACACACACACACACTTATATGACAAATAAAAATTAGAAAAAATTTGATAGCAACTATTTCGATCATGTCTAGACAAAGAAAAAGCGGTTTAATGGAAGCAAAAATGATTTTTTTTGTCTTCTCAATTACCAGTACTGACCATGCTGTCTAGTATCACACATTTTTTTTTCGCTTAAAACTATCTATTCTATCATATTTGCCAGAGAAGCAAATAAACAACCTTTTGAAACCTATTCAGATCATTAAACGAGGGACTTATAACTTCTAATAGACAGCCCAACTTTGTAATTTATGTTAACACCATCATGCTTGAATAGGGTGAGCGATTTCTCCTCACATAGCCTAATGTTCCTCCCCAGAATCGCTATGAAAATAAAGTAGGGATTCTAGTAGACAAATAGTTGAGAATAAAATTCCTTTGGCTAACAATTTAGGTACCACGAAGGTTGGTAGCACTTGGAAATTTCAAAAGAGGAGTGGTTGTTAGAGTTTGCTACTTACTGTGACTTAATTTCCATGAGTTGGCGTTTCACTGCCCAAAAATTTAAATCACCTATCCATGATATATGGTTAGTGACAGTTTGGCTAATTTATTCCTGACATACTGTCTCTCAAGATCCTATCATTGCTTGGTTGCCCCTAGTAAAGATTTAAGCATATAATAAATAGATGAATATCTATTGGCTACTTCCCTGCAATTTGAACGGTTGTTGAATCAGACCTTTTTGTTGGCAAGGGCTTTTCGTACTATTTAGCAAATTGTAGCTAATAGTGAAGAGGTTCTTATAAAGGCTCTGCTAACACATTCTCAGCCATATATATATATATATATATATATATATATATATATGCTATACTATGGACACTTTAAAGTAGTTTTAACCTTATTTAAGTGTTAAAATCTTGTGTGTGTAAGTAAAATCCTCGTCTCTGAAAATGACAGTTACAAATTGGACTTTCTTTTGTGTCCACTCAGTGAGAAGACTGACTTTAAGAAGTGCATAAATTTGACGAAATCCAGACTTCTTCCGACTAGAGAAGGTTGATGCTCTTTCGACTCCTAGTGGCATTTGTTCAACCAAGCCGGCTAGTTAAAATCAACTTTCTGCCAGCGCCTTGTGATTGTTCATTTTCCTTGCTCGTACCTCTGTAGTCGTAAATCTGTCAATGCCTGTGGTCATCAAAACACTGACGACGACGAATGACTAAGCGAAAAATTTTCCCCAGTAAGTAGCAAATGTGGGCTTAAGTTTCCTATAGCTAGGACATAAATCAAGGATAATTCTTACAAAAAAAGCCAATATGTTTGCAATCGTAGGTAAATTGGTATGGGAGAGCAAGAACGGTATTCATATTGAACATCACATTTCTGATTATGCTTTAAAATTTCAATGGTGTCTGCTACTTACTCTCATATGAGATTAAATTAACTCCAGACTTGAAGATATGTATATATATATATATATATATATTGTTTCATTTATTTATGACCGATTTAGATGCAAAACGAAGAAAAAAACACGATTATAAAAGTGGCATGAAACGCCTTGCTTCTTGTGCTACTACGAAGGTTGTAAAAATGTGAAACTCATAAAAAGTGCACCGTGGTGAATTGTCGCCGAAAAAAATTTAAGTAATAAAAAACAACAAACAATTACATACCGAAATTATACGTGACATTATCAACATCGATTTTTAACTCTTTTGACCTTCGTAGAAGTCGGAGGGTATGCCATTCACCGTTTGCTTCAATCTCGGCTGTTGCATATCTCTGTAAAGGCAAAAAAAATGTGAGAAAAAAAGAGACAAGAATTGATTCGAATTTGGCTTTCCTTTTGCAATTCACTTAAATTGAAGTTAAAATGATGAACTTTTCCTAGGAATTTCAGTTAAGAAATGAAATGCTCGCCCTTTTTTTACGCATTTGCTTTCCTCTACTGTTACTGTGCGATCGGAGACACAGGAAGCCTTTTTGCTCTAATTCAATCAGGATAATTGGAATTGGAGTGAAAGCGAGGCGTCCATTCTCTAATGACTTTTACGATTCGAGAGCCAATTTTTAAACTATTTTATACATTTCGGCAGACACATGAAAGGTAATAAGGAAATGGGAAAAAAGATATAATTTAATTGTACTGACGTGAGCGTATTAAATTGAAATTGCGCAGTCGTGTGAATGAAAAATGAGAGACTATGTGTTGAATCGTTGGTAGGTTGCCAATTAAATGTCTTACTGGCGTTAGTATATATTTTGTCTACTCTAAAACTTCCAACTTGGCTTATCAAGTTGATCAAGTTTTTCGTTATTTTTTCTACTAATTTGTCAATTTAAAAAAGAAAGAAACGAGGACATTTCAGGGGCACGTTGTCTCGAAATTTTGATAGGTTTTTCTCAATTTGTTGGAAGATTTGTCTTAAAATTCAGCATATTTTAATGAGATAACTACTCTTGCCCAATTTCACTCTATGCGTGTTTGCTAATGTATCCATTGATCCAGTAGATATGGCCGTCCATAAACCTTTTCCTATAAAGTTTTGTGATTCATACTGTCCAGACGTCTCCGTCACTAGCTCCTTTTCCTCTGTGGGTTACGTTTCGAAGATGCACATTATAACGTCCAGGTGATGCGATATATCAATATGTCGTAGCCAATGTGTTGCTGTCAAATTTTACATCTTACGTCCTCATGAAAACCAACATCAAAGTCTCCAATTTTTTTTAGCACAATCTCATCATGTCAGATGAATCATCATTAGAATACTATGGAAAGATCACATTGTTGCTTGTTGATAACTTAAACAACTCCAACTGAGTGGTCAGAATGCAAACACGAGGGAAATAAAATTAGAGGAGTATTTATTTCACTGGCTATCGGTGCAACTTTGGAAGGTAATGTGGTCGGTTTAAGCTCACAGATGACGTTGTTTCTTATCCATTAACTACCCTGCCAACGTGTAACAACTAAGTTATGGAGGAATTAAATCCTTCCATATGAAATAAATGTGAAAAGTTAATATATGCATTCTGATTTAAATACAAGGCTTCCCTGTTTAAGATGAAATGTTTAGACTGTTGTACAACTACTAGTGTTTTTTGAATACATAGGAGTAAATTGAATTATTTATTCCATCAGCCTGTCTTTAGAGTGAAATCTTTTCCTGTGGATGTGTTTTTCCCAACAGTGCATTATCTGCATTCTATTTATGAGATGTTGACATATTCTTGTACTATTTCTTTCACGTAAATAATTGATAAGAAAGCAAACATATTTGAGGCAAAATAATGACACACATTATTGCATTTCACATTTATTACATGCTTTCATTTTGCGTCTGAGTTCGCCCAACTTCCGAGGGTAATAACTGAAATTGCAGAAATAATCGAATGAGAAAATCTCCCCGTATCTTTTTTTTCTAGCAAAATCAACCACTTCGCAACCCTACTTCAATATCGAAACATTTTATCCAATAATTTAATTTTACAAATTATGAGGGTAGCTTAGTGCATTTACAAGTAACAAATTAAGACCTATCGTGGTAATTTGGATGCTATTTTTCTGAAATAAATCAATTTTCGTTAAGCTATGATTTGGTTAAAGAACCTTATTACTTTAATGTTTTATTATAATCGAAACGTAGATGTGTGTCAAGATTTTAATAACACCAAAAGTCATAATAAATAAAATTTCACACATTTTACTCATTTCATATGCCATTGATCAAATGAATTTCATTGTTTATAATTTTATTTTATTTTGAATGATATATTGCGTTTCTTCAATTCTGTCAGAATATTTGCAAGGATTAATAAAATATATAGACCTTCCGTTTAGCTACTACCAGTTTCGATTCGGAAACTGCGTAACAATCACAATTATTATAGAGGTTCCATTACTTTGTTGCAATTAATAAAAATTTGCGGATATTAATTCTTTATACTTTACCCTATTCACCAACTTAAAAGCATAGCTTGCGCCAATAAATATTGTTATTTTTTTTCAATTCAGATTGAATCGCAAACCCTCCTAATGAAATTCGGCTGCATTCCACCTTTTTTCCTTCCTCAGACAAGTGCCCCATAAATCATTTCGCCTGAATTTCGTCTAATGGCGTTATTTGTTTAAATATCGAACTTGAAATTAACCCCATAATATGATGGGGCAGAGTGGGTGTGTCCCAGGAGATAATATTTAAATTATTTGCGTTAAATTATAATTTCCATTTGAAATACTGGCATATACTTTACTAGAGAAATTTTAATTTCAAGAAAAAACATGCTCCAATCTACATTGTCAATGAAACAGAAGCCAACAAGTGGTTGAAAGTGGTGTCTGGCAGATGAAAAGATCCTTAAAATAATAGTTGTTAATAACCAAATTTATTAGCCAAAGAATTGAAAGAAAATGGGGTCATTTAAGATATGGACCTTCATTCTGGACATTTAGCAAGTTTCATCTAATGATATTTATGGGAACGGTCTGCAGTACTCATTCTTTCTTAGCGACACACTATTACTGCTACTATGTAGCGTGGAATGCAAAATTTAATCAATGCATATCATAAACGGAAATGAAATAGTTTTTATTTTCAAAGCAGATATCATTCTTATTACCCAGCTATTAATCGAATTATGGTAAATTAAACCTAAAGAGGGATAATTATGACCTTAAAGGTATTTGGTGGTAAGAAAGCACCTTTAGTAACCACTTTAATAAAATTGAAATATTTCAATAAATTGTATTTAGTTTCAGTTCACTGCCATTCAACAATTGTATAAAGCATTCAAAGCCAACGTGTTCTCAGAATATCACAACTTACATTTATTTCGGCAAGTAAAGCAATTGATGAAAGAAGATTTTAGAACTGTATTTATTTAAAAAATTAAGCAATCCGTATTCATATTTCTTCCTGGCTGTAAACCCAAACATTTGAAAGTCTCATTATCTAGCTATGAAATATTGCGTTACATGTATTACTTCATAATTTATAGTCACTAAAGTATGACGTTAAAACGCTTAAAAATAGTCAAAATAACACCAATATTTGAAGTTTTAAGCCAATAAAATGACTTTGGTATCTTTTTGCCTATTTAGGACACCGCGTATGTCTAGGAATTTTTTTCTCTTTTTGAGTTTCCTGCTAAGTCAATGTGAAAGAGACTTCAAAGTACAGCATAAATTGAAAATACCTGCTTATTCCATCCACTTATTTTGACTATACTTCAATGGTTTTGATTGCTTTTTTATAACTCGGGTGGCATAGAAGCCAGGTTAACAGTGAGAGAATCTTTCGGAGGTTTCAATCTTTTGTAGCGAAACAGGAAAGCCGCTGGTGCAGTAACATCTTATAGCTCAGCCCACACACAAAGAGTTAATTTTAGAAGCCTTTGAATCATAATTTTTTTGGAATATCATAAAATCCCATTCTAACAATAGAAATTGAGAATTTGAACTCCTGATATTCAAAAAGGATTGAGGTAAATTTGCGTTCAAAATAAATTAACCATAAAGTTTTCTTCATTAACTGCCTAGGAAATAGTTAACTAAACACGCTGTTTATAACTCACCTTCGTTTCAAAACCGAGGTTATAGAATATGACAAGTTGTCTATCAACAATCTCAACACCGAATCGATCAGGAGCTGTGGATGATGTACTACTGCTCTCAAAGAGGAGAGCATTCTTCTGATAGGTTTGAAGTCGAAGGGCTAAACTCTCAGCTTCAGATTGCTTGGGTAGGTGAGATAAGCGAATCCCAATTCCTTGAAATCCATTGAAAACGAGCATAGTTACTTCTTAAGAGAAAAAAAAAGAAATCATATCAGCAGACATTCAGTAGAAAGATGGCGAAATTCAAATGTTGTTAACGAAACCTTATTTTTACTCCCGACTAAAGAAAAAGGCATAATTAAGTGTAATCATATATATGATAAGGAAATGTAAAAAAGGGGGCAATGGTTTCTGAATTGGAGTAGAATTCAACGTGATAATCATGTTTCCTCTGATTTCTGAATCCATCAATATTACTTAATAAGTATACCTTTGTCGAATTCAGTTGACTCTGATTGGTCCAACATTTAAAAAAGTAATTCAGTCCTTTACTTTCATAAGCCAATAAGCAGCCATCTAACTGAGTGTTTGATCCCTGCATATATCTCTTCTTACAGTCAAGAAGATCCAAGAACTTTGATAAACAAAAATAAAAGTGGAGTGGGCGAACAATTGGTTGAAAATGCTCTAAAAAGGTACAATATTTTCATACATCATACCCTATAAATGCTAATCTTGAATTAGCGTCTTGAAGTATAGTTTTTCGTTTATAACAATTATAATAGTAACAAACAATTCAATTTTTTTCGCAACGATTCATTTTCTCATTGAAACAAAAAGTGGCCTTCCACCTACCCAGCAACGACAATTTATCAGCCTGGGCCAATTTGAAAATATTGAAATATGTCCAACAAACAAATGAGACAACTTATGTCACTTTCATTGCCAGAAGGCTTATACTTGCGTTCCAAGGTCATATAATTTTGGCTTCACTGTTTTCATTGCATCATTATAGCTTTTGCAAAAAAAAGTGAATGACCACTCTTTATCACCCTCCTGATAAACATCTACCAGTGTGAGGCTAAAGCCAAGTCATGGTAAGTCGTATCTCCGTTTTATATTTGAGTAGAAACTCGTTGGCGGAAGCGGAAACGGTAGGAAATTTTCTATCGATTAATCACCAGGCCCAACAATTTAACGTTCTAAGTAAGTGGTGCTGAAGTAACCACTTAATTATGTGTATAGATACTGAATTCGGATCTGAAAGTAATGAAACTTTCTAAAAAATTAAATTAAGTAATTTTTCTCCATAACCAATCATCTCATCCAGCAATATATGATATTTCTACATATTATTACTTGGGGTGTGCGATAGACTCACCCTGGGCAACGTATACTCATACAGCAAAAAATTCTATAAACCAGCAGTTGACTTATGAGTTCAAGCCATCATGAACCTACTGTATGTCATTGTCGACTTCTTCACAGTGCTCACCTCACCTTTTTTCTACCTTTGCGTCTGTCTCTTTTACATCTTTGAAACACTCTTCTGTTCACCCTCCCCTCTCGACTTTTTCCGATTTGATGTTCCTCTCCCTCTGTGATGCCTGAAGTCAACTGATAGGCTAATGATAACTATCATAAAGCCTGTCATTTGATATAAAAAAATAAACATATGATTACTTACACATTTATTGGATTTTGAAGTTGAAGATTTTGATTAATTTTTACAAAAAAATGAAAATTTATTTTTTTTGTACTGTTAAACCACGCAACTAAATTGCGGATAACAGCCTCAACCCTTGCTCAACTCAATTCAATTGTCGAACTTTGGCACACGATTGTCTCACTGTATTTACGCATTTACTCATTGTCAGATGCTGGAAGGTTATATGTGATTTCAGTTTTTGCTGTTAATTTTGAATGAATATGGCTTATTTATCTTTTCCCCGCAAGTCCTCATTCTTACAACAAAGTTAACTGCTAAATGTTACAGAGAGATTGTTGATAATCAATCCAGGTATTAACAAACTGCTGTCATACTTAATGCAAATTATTGAAAACAAGCTCAAAATTGTTATGCTTTAATTGAGTTTTATATCTGCAAATCTGATTGTCTTATCCTTCCAATGTATTCTTACTAAAATTGAAACAATTAACATCACAGGTATTCGATTGATACAATGACCCATTTGTATCATTTCGAATTCTTCCATTTAGCAGCATCTTTGTTTAAGTGAATCCCGTTTAGTTAAGGAGTGTTTTTTAAAAATAAATAATGCTCTACATTTAAGCGTCACCATTTTGCTTAAGTGCTTTCATTCCCACTTCTCTGGATTTAAGGCAGAATTTAAAGGTTAAGGGATTCCAGCACACCCCCCCCCCCCCCCCTCTTTTTCTACAACCCCATGGGTTATATTTGCGGCAAATAAAATGTATGTCTAATTGCCAAATCGGCTGTGAGAAAATATTAATACATTTTTATGGCTCAAAGCTCCGATTGTTAAAGCAACTACAATCCAATTAGAGGGGCATAACTAAAAGGATCAATGACGATATTGAATTCGTATTTAAAGGGAATTGATCACAGTTCATATTTGTACTATTATCAGAGCTTGATGATGTTATGATAAAGGGTTAGTACAAATATTTCGCCATTTAAACTGGGTTATTGCAATGAAAATACAAATTAAAAAGCAAATATCTTGCCAGAAATTCGAACTTTGATTTAAGTCTCAATTCTGGCCATTGGACACACTCTATTATATTGCCATAGTGATTTTGAAATCCTATGCTATTGCTAACAATATAGATCTTTTTTCGATTAATTATATACAAAAAAATTATGGTAAATAATGCTGCTTTATGACGTCCATTCGGAGGTCTCCCTAAAAAAATGCACTAAATGAATTAAAAGCAATGAATTTTAATTAAATACCTTTCTTTCAATATCAATTTGTACAAATTTAGCTTGTCTCTCAACAAATTTTTCTAAATTACTGGGAAAAAACGTAGAAATTGGCTTGTTTTTTGTACTGAACAAAAGAAAGGAAGAAAGAAGAACGCAAAATGGATTCTGCGTTAACAAGGCAAATTCCAAAATCGCATTGTTCATCTTTGGCTGAATAAATAGGGAATAAATAGGGCAATGAACAGCACAATTTATTTAATATTTACGAATTGGTGGACATTTTATCATCCGAAGTTCATGCGAAATCGTGGGATAGGGCAGGGTTACGCAGGTTTGGAAGCATCGTCATGCCGGGCATGTAAACGAAATTTATGGATCGTGTTGTTCAAAGACACATTTTTCCCACATTTAATAACTTATTAGCGAAATTACTAATAAACACTCCCAATATACCTGCGTCCTAACATGAAATAACTGACTGACTTCGTGAATTTAATTTTCGCTTAATATAGGGCAAAAAAACAAATTGTACATGTGGCCACTCTACCCATATATTTTACGCATCTGGATTCCTACTTTCTTAAGTAATCGGGGTGTGCGATAGACTTACCTCCACGTGGTGCACCCTGGGCAACGTATACTCATACGGTAAAAAGTCTATTAACTGGTAGTTGACTTCTCACTTCAAGCTGCCATCACCTCACTCTGTCATATTGGACTATTTCCACAGTACTCACCTCACCTTTGTGTTTGTATCTTACATCTTTGAAACACTCTTCTGTTCCCCCCCCCCCCCTCTCGACTTTTTTCAGTTTGATGTTCCTTCCCCTCTGTGAAGCCTGAAGTCAACTAAAGGGTTAATGATAACCATCAAGACGCCTGCCATTTGATGTAAACTTTCTTTGGTAAATTTAAAAAGCAAGACTGTCATATGCAATAAGAACGGGGGGGGGGTGGGAAATGAATCCTAAGAAATGTACACCTTCACTTAAAGATACAAGTTAAGCTTGAAAAAAATATAGAGGTCAATAGGTGACACAAATGGAGCATACAGTGGGTCATCAACAACGTCCTCTAAGTTTTAAGCTGCGAAAAAACTACAGAATAACTTTACACCTTCTGTTTATTTCTACAAACCATTATTATAATTATTATAAATTCCAGTTTGGTTACAATGAGTCTAGACTTTGAGCGATGAACAAGCGGTGGCTAGACGTAAAACAAGGGAAGTAATTGAAGGCGAATTAAAATGAAACAATAGTGCAATCAATCGTTTGCTTAAACGAATTGCTATGGCTCAATTATTCTTTTGAATTCAGGAATTTATACTGGTTTTTGCATTGTGGTGTGGGTTGAGGAGTATATATGCTGACACCATACAGTATAATGTGATATTAGTCAAGTTTACATACTTAAACTATTCGCATTTCACTATAAAGATCCCAATTTAATGCAAAAAATTGAGATTTAATTTTAACAAATAATTGGGTAATCGTTTTCGAATTATTAAATATTCAGATATTTGTCCCTTGAGGGCACTTCAGAGCAGCGAATTAGAGTCTTTAAGGAAATATAGAATAAATTCACTACTTCAAGTAAACATTCGAGTTAAAGTTAGAAAAAAAGGTTGTTTTTAATCAGCCGATAAAATTTTTGCATTCAAAGTGATACATATGAGTATATTTTCATTCTATTCAACAACAAGTGAGTCATTTTCTTTCAATAAAATTATAATCGCATACAGTTTTATGCGATTTCCGAGTGAAATTAAAAATTACTCTATGAATTTCAAACCAATTTTCTATTTCAAATATTACAGCACTTAAATCCTGTATGCTCAATTTTTCCATAGCAGAAACTCTCAAAAATTACTATGGAAAAGAATGTGGCAGTACTTATGAACTCACACCTACGCTGATAATTAGCTAACCTGGAAGCATAGTAGTTAAGAAAGGCAAATAATGTGTAGAGTGGTAAATTACTTCTAAATATTTCCTTTAGGAAAAATATATCTAGAGTAGAAAGCTATTGGTTAAGATGACAGCAAAAAAATTATAGTTCCAAAGATAGTACTATGCTTTATGCGAATAAAAAGCTATTTCTCGAAGTGGTTATATTTTAGTTCTGCCCATCGAATTTCTCTTGCAATAACATTTTCTATTATCTTATGAAAACAAACTGTTTAGTTGACTTTTAAGCAATCTCTTAGCAAAAAGGGTAAATCATTTGCACATTAGAAAAAAACCTGAAATTCTGGCAATGAAGTAATGGCAATGATTGTAGTAATTAAAGGCTAAATTGCTAAGACAAAAGCTATAATTAACTGATCAGTTTAAACAATATAAGTACAGCATATCAATGAAGCTTAAAACTTTAATTATGGGAATAAAATCTTCAATGAACAGCATTTATGGCAATTTGGGAATTTCGGCCCAAATGTACATTTTAAATTTATAAGCATATAAATATCCGCATTTATTTTCTCCCTGAAATGGGATATAATTCCTACAAATTCGCTGATGCGTTTTGTCGATATTTCAAGTCTCTATCCAGTTGGTAGGCTACTATGATTTGTCTGATCACAGTTTTCTGAAGGAAGGTAAGCCAGTAAATAATGGGAAAAGTAAGCGTTTATTATTGCGGAAAATCATGAGAATGATTCATCAAAGTGAATCGGCAATTAAAGACAATTTGGTAAGGAAAGGTTCCCTATTATTTAGATAAATATTAACAAAAAAGAGGAATTAAACTGTACTTACTTTCACTACATCGAGGTCCGGTATAATTCGTATGAATACAATCGCATAGGGGCTCGGTCCAGGAATCTTGAATACACTGGCCCGAACCACAAGGATTTTCCGTTTTCGAGCAAATATCACCGAAGTCACTTGTATCGCGATCCTGTGGCTGAACATATCCCTTAGCCCAACGGGCTTTTGATTCTAGGACGAGATCCAGAATTTCTCCATCGATTGAAAGGGAGCCAAGCTCTCCGACAAAATCCTCTCGAAGTCTTGCGGACCAGGCCTGCGGTGGTGTTTCATCCCTTAATTCTTCTGGCAACCCACCAATGTAAAGATTGCCATTCAAATTGAGCACAGTATACCTAAAGTAAACAGAATACCAGGCACTGCCAATAAATTGTATATGATTGTGGTAACTGGTAATACTGTTTCTTCTGTTGTGATGGAATAGAATCATATGCATAGTCCAATTAGACATTGCAGCATCTGTAAGATCTGTTTCCAATCACTTTAGGACAAGGAACTAGAGAGGAAGGATAGTGGTCGTCAAATTTCCTCCAAAGATATAAACGTTTGTCAAGACATATATTTATTAAAGGTGAGCTATGCGATAGACTTACCTCCACGTGGTGCATCCTGGGTAACGTATTCTCGTACTGCAAAAAAGTCTAGAAACTGGCAGTAGACTTCTGACTTCAAACTACCATGACCCCACTGTTTGTAATTTTTGACCACTTCACTATACTCATCTTACCTTTTCTCTACCTTTGTGTCTATCTGTCTCTTTTACATCTTCAAATCGCTCTTCTGTTCCCCCTTCTCCACTTTTTCTCACCTTGATGCTCCTCCCCTCTGTGAAGTCTGAAGTCTGCTAAAGGGTTAATGATAAGTATCATAAAGCCTGCCATTTAAAATAAACAAATATTTATTTATTTATTAAAGGTATCAATTAATTAAATTATAATTGTCCCAGAGCACATAATTGGAAATAGACCGACTGGAACCCAATGGTGGCTTCATTCTACTACTGATTAAATTATGTAGAGTCAAGTCTCAAGATTAACTAAATTTATTCACGGCCTCATGTGATTTGGCCCACCAAAATATACTCCCATTTACTTAAAACAAACAAGGGGGATTCAGGAAATGCCCAATCAAAAAATGATATAGACATTCCGGTGTCTGTTGACATTGTTAATATCAATACCCTTTTTTCTTTGCCATTCCTTAATTTTAGCCAATATATTCAATTCTCTTGAGAACTTCCTTCTCAAAAATTTGAGCAGTGATTTATGGGATGCACTTAAAGTCGCAAAAATATTACTTTAAATTTATTCCTCTTAGTTTTTACGAAAATGGACCATTAATTATTAAAGCAAAAAGACCGACTTTCGACATACTTTGATTCAGAATGGAATTAACCAAATCTAAAATAAAGGAATTAAGGATTTGTAAAGAGTGTAATTATTGCATTCAAAGAGCTGAATTTATTTTTTTTTAAATTTTAAGAAATCTTCCGTCACAGTGAGCATCGTGCACAAGGAAATTGTGCGTTAAATGGTGCTGAAATACCGGCAATTGAGAGTCAAAATTAAAACTCCCAGCTGAATATCTACAGTTGGTTGACTTGTAAAATGACTGATTTGTTTGAATAATAGACAATAACGCAATAGACGGGCAAGTTTGTTACTCAAATTTCAAAATATCCTCTCAAAATTTGGAAATGAAGCAACTTTATCTAAAGTTAATTACACATAAGAAATTTTCAAAAGTTTCAAGTAAGCCACCGAAAAGTTTCTTCTTTTGAAATGCCATTAAAAATATTTTAATTTTACACTTTTTGAAATTAGGTTCCTTTAGAAAACTAAAATCAGATTTGAGAATTTGGTAAAAAGTAAGAAAGACAAGAGTGAAGTGAAATGCCTGTCATAAATAGTTCAATTCAAAATCCAAGATGCTATCAATCGACTCTCAGAAACCTCCACAAAAAATGTAACTTTTGCTTTCATAACACAAAAAACTTCATTCAATATGCTTACTTTGGTTTTGCTTTCGGTCTCATATTAAGCGTGTTTCCATCTAATGTAACGGATAGAGATCCATTGCTGAGTTGAATTTCCACCGAATGCTTAACACCGTCTGCAATAAACCATCTGCTCTTATGCTGATCCCCTCGCCAAATGCTTCCAGTGGAAAATTCATTTATTCCAGAACCGGTATTGAGAAGCATGACTAAGTAGCCCTCACGTACTTCCGCGCCAAAGATATCATTTCCAGTTAATCGATCCACAGGATTGACGGGTTGGATCGGACCATCGCGAGGCATTGCAAACTTTTTCTCACCTCTTGGCCACCCGGATGATGAAAAGAGAATTAGGCTGTTGTGTTTTAAAGTGCGAACTTGAAAGCTTATTTTTCCAGTCGAGACAGTTTGCCAACCTCTCTGGGATCGTAGGTAACCACCAGGTCGCTTAAACGTGACCACTGTTCCCGAATTCCTACCGGGATGCATGTCGCGCTTTGTCTTTACGGAAAATGTCTGGAATGATATTGACTTGTACTTTATGTCTCCAATCTCTCTCCCAACCTCCGATCGTTTGCTAGAGTTGTTTATTCCCACCAAATTGATGAGATCTGTAAAGTCCTTATCGTTCTGATAGAATATCTATAGGAAACACAATGAATACCCATTAAAGTGATTTTTAGGGTGGGCCCAAATGCCAAATGGTAAATTTCTTTTGCAAAAGTCGATAGTATTAAGATGCACTGATACCGATTTCTTAGCTTTCATTTAGAAAATCAACAATCTTTCAACTGAAAAGTGGTCACCAACTAACTAAAGGAAAGATATTTCATTATTTTCCTTAGGTTTTAAATTCGCTTTAATTTCAGTCAAATTTAGACTTAACATCATTTGCATGATTGCAATTTTGATAAACGTAAGTGAATTTGTACAAGATATAAATAACTGCTAACATACGTGTTTAAAATATCCTGTATATATGGGCACATTTTCAAGTTGTAATAGGTGCTGTAAGTGAGATGACAGATTACCAAAATAAAATCCTTTGAAACGGAAGGAAAGCTGTATTATTGGAACTTCCAGTACTTGGCGGTCACCATCCACTTCGGTTAACATCTGCAATTTCAAAAAAAGTGACTTGATACAGTCAAAAAAATTGTATATTATCACAACGCCAATCGAAAGACGGATTATTTTGAATGCATATCCATCAATTGATATGGAATTTGAGAAAAGAAGTGGAGTTTCATCTTTATAGAAATTACAACCATGTTAAAGCGCATTATCAAAAGAAATTACTCGAATTCTGTTGTAAGAGAATGATAAGTGGTGCCAGGTGTTGTCGGAACACGCACCGTAAGGAGATTCACAGGTATGGCGTTTTTGAAGTGTAACCAAATTTGGTGAATTTGGTGATCGCAGTTGAAATTCTATCGAACCATTCGATAAGATTATCAAAAGTGCGTGGTTATCCACATCTGAGGGTTCTAAAAATGCATTACACCATGATATAAGCAAAAGTTGTCCATTTTAAACGAACAAATGAAAAATTCGACTATATGTATTCTCTTTCAGGCTGCATTAACTAAGGGGAAAATACATAATATTTCTTTCAATAAAATATATGACATTAAGATTATTATAAACGCATGTAGCTTTGGAATTTCTACTATTCAATAAATAAAGCTGATTAAACCCCTGATTTTAAATATTTAGTACCAGCATATAAAAGTAAGGAGTTCGGTTCCTTCGTTTTGAAAAGAATTGACATTCCTGAGCCATGATTCAGATTTTCGAATTTTGGAAAGAAGTTGAACCATCCTTGACCGTCGATAAATAGACTTGCAGGTTCTGGTTCTAGAAGGAAAAAAATAAAAATAACACAAATTAAGTCCACCCAAAAGTTGCTCTTCAGTTTCACTTGTCTGGAATCGTTGAATTTGTGTCAAGATTAAGATATTGAGCAAAATATAATCCCAGTTTGTTGTCATGCTGGCAAAATCAGAGATTTTGTGACAATAAGATCCATATAAGATCATGAAATCGCATACAAATATGGTTTTGATTCTTGTGTGGTTATAAGTGCATCACATTAAGTCTTAAAATGTGTGAAAGCCAGACCTGGCCAGTTGACGACTGATTGGCCAAGTGTCATCGTTTGGATTGGTCACTTCGTCAGACGCGCATGATTGGTCAAGCTGCAAACTTTCCCAACCACGCGTGCAATGCAGGTTTTGCCCCATAAACGGTTTGCTGCATGGGAAGTAACGTGTTACTCCTTGCTCACAACGCATTTGTTTTGTATGATTTTATTTTCTTTTGCGGTGTCGATCATACTTCCGGAGTATAGACACTATAGACCATTTATTACCAAAATTCCTTAACTGAAATCAGACTTAGATCTAGAAATAGTTATAATTTTTCATGGTTATATCTATCATTGTTTCATAAAGTGTAACAATTTCGACGCTAACTAAGTAATCAATGTTGGCATTAATAGTTATTTAATAGAAAATATGGATTTATTGTCAATACCCATGTTAGAACATAAATATAGACAATTTAATGATAATAATGGAGTGTGCGATAGACTTGCCTCCACGTGGTGCACCCTGGGCAGCGTATATTCATACAGCAAAAAAGTCTATTGATTGTCAGTTGACTTCTCACTTCAAACTACCATCACCTCACTCTATGGCATATTCGACTATTTCCACAGTACTCACCTCACATTTGTTCTTCCTTTGTTTTTGTCTCTTACATCTTTGAAACACTCTTCTGTCCCCCCCCCCTCTCGAATTTTTTCCAATTTGATGTTGCTTCCCCTCTGTGAAGCCTGAAGTCAACTAAAGGGTTAATGATAACCATCAAGACGCCTGCCATTTGATATAAATAAATAAATTAAATGATAATAAAATT
>UZAE01000830.1:0-17797 GCA_900617975.1 Rodentolepis nana | reverse complement strand
AGCCTATGTGTACACGCATGCGATGACGTGTCCCACAAATTTAATTATTTTAATTGACGTTTTTGATGCCAAGCAACCGGACACCGATGGTAAATTGAATATTTTATATTCTGATTATATAAGAAAATTACTTTCGATTCCGATTTTTAACATTGTTGTTCTACGTCTATGCTCCTGATACGCTTCAAAACCCGAATGCTCAAAGATTATTCAATGTTTGTCAGATGGGAATAGTTTAATAGACCGCCTTTAAATATATTCCTTTCGAGCGAAATAAACTGTCAAATGGTTGGTGCCAATTAAAATTTACCTTGTGCTTGACTTAAAAGTCGTTTTAAACTTATTCGCTGTGTCACTTGTCAGGTCATCGATGTGAAGGTTGAATACCGCAGAAACTCAGGTAAAAGGATGAACGTTAACTACACACTTGACCATCGATCGGAAACCACATTGTTCCCCTTAAATCGTTTATGAAGTTTATAACTCTAGATATAATTCTATTTATGTAAATAAACTCGAGTGAACTATAATTATAATTTATTAATTAGGATATTATATTTGAAAATAGTGGGATGCAATCTTTCAAGCAAACTTTGTCTTTGTTTTAATAATTTGAAACAAAACCGGCAAGCAATTTACTTCGTGCGTATGACAAATTAAACAAATTTTACTAAATATTCAATATTATTCACATAAGGTAGGTCTTGATGAAAACATTTTTAATAATTAATAGCTCTTCATTCAATGAGGAGTAAATTATTTGAAGGTTGCGTCGAGAATCACAATTGGAAAAATTTAGAATTCTGATGATTCGACTACGATTTTACTCGAATTACTACTAATTAAGCGTATATCGGATTGTATTGGGGACTATTACTAATAGTTGGCATAGATTGACAGCTATGGCAAAATGTGCATAAACGGGGTCACTGCAAATTAAAGGAGAGTAAAAAATCGAACTGTTGATTTACTTTTCTACACAGAAATGTGAAATGCCCAAATTTCATTCATTAAGCCTTAGTCTGCCACAGCAGGAAAAAATACTTTCATGTTTATCGTAATCCATTTATGTATTTTGCTTTAAGAGCCGTCCCTTGTGTATTTGCGTAAGTGATCATAAAATATTCCTTATGACACCTCACTTAAAATAGCTAATACTAACGCTTCTATTTGTGCCAGGGAGTATTTAAAGGGAATCCAGTTCATTATATAGGAACGAAATTCTAAATATCTTACTGCATAAAAAGCATTCGTTCAAAATCGGAATATACATAATTGCATTCGATTAAAGGGGGAGGGGCAACTTTTAACAATTATTTTCTCTTCGAACTATCTTGCGAGGAAAATGCCTTCTGTCTGCAAATTTCTACCATAACAGCAGGCATCCTAGTAATACTACAATTTTTATAGCTTACATCTCCGACATGTCTCCTTCTAAAGTGTTCGGCAATTAACTGGATTGGTAGTTTTCCGAGTCACAGAAATATGTTTTGTGTAATTAGTCTGAAAGGAATAAATTGCTACTAATTTTCCTCGAACCAAGTGGAAGCAAATTATAACAAATTTGAGGTTGCGAAGTTTAGTTTAATTTTATCTTGACAGCTAGAACAAAATGGCTGAAATATTGGAATGGAGTCGGAATGCAGGAATTATTAAGAAGGCCAGATGGAATGAAAAATGAGGTCAAAGTTGGGTCACTTTTCCCCTATTTGAGTGTTGAAAACACCGAGGTGTCTTTATTGCTATAAGTTACTTTGCTATACGTAAGTTTACTTCATGCCTGTGCTTTATGGAAATTATTGACAAGTTATTTAAATATATTTAATTCTTGGCTTTGCAACCATAAAGCATTTATTACTTTTTGGGTACATGAGTGAGAATGGTCCCTTCAAAAGGCATTTTCAACACAGTGAAGTGCCTTTAAACAAATTTCATCCCAGTTGTGAATTATTTCATCTTCACAATAAGGCATATCGATCGGAGTTACCAATTTTTTTTGTTCTTGATAACTTTTAAGTAGAAAAGGATCCTTTAAATAACCGCTGTTTATGGAAGTACTGGAATAATCTTAAAAATAATTCACTTTTATATTTACATTGGGAATGCCAATTTTCATTTTTATTTGCTATCTCCGTCCATAATTGAGGCACTTATCACAGTATTTTATAAATTATAAAACAAAATTAAAAATGGCATCTTCGTTACCTATTTGTTAGCAGACTTTTACACGAGCAGACTTGGAACTGGCCAATGGGAAGTCTGAAATCCATGAGGCCATTAAGTACGTTCTATCAACAAAGCTTTCGTGTAGAATATTTTCAATAAAAGAATAGCAACTATAATAGGTAGCTAAATAAAAAGATGAGAGCATTCCTTTGGCTTTCAAATTGTGTAATTTTTACTGCTCTTATTTTGATCTTTCTTTTAGACAATAGGACATATTTTACTGAAAGGGATTAATTCGATAGGAGAGGTCTTCGATACTTGGCATACGTAAGTGATCGAGAAATGGTTAGAAGACAATAAATACGCCGATAAAAGTACAAATTTCAGTTTCCGTCTCTTAAAATAGCGCTTTGTAAAAACCGATACTCTCTATAATTTTTCGTTCTATTGCTAAACGAAATGGTGCAAAAGGACGAACTTAATACTTGAATGTTGTCAAAAGTGATAAACAACCAGTCCATCAACTGACAAAAAGAGAGTGGATCTAAAGGATGCTGGGAACAACCCCATGATACCAAAGAGCTTTCATTTTAATTTTGTAAAAATAAAACTAAACTCAAAAATTTCGGTTGGGAACGATTTTGATTTAACAGAACCGTTTAATACTAACAAGCATCAGTATGCATTAAATATCACGAGTTTTATCCATTAAAAGAACTAAATACAATACACTATTACTCAAAATGGGTAAGAAATATTGAAACGGTTTATGCTACATAACGTTTCGTTGTATTGTGAGATTCGAAGGAAGGTATAAGTATGATATTTCTACCGACCCTCAGTCACTTTCTATACCGAAAATTTAAATTTATTTTATTTTGTCTGCTGTTAAAGAAACTAAATGACAAATAAAGCTGATGTCTTCTGTTAAAAAACAAAACATATCTACCTCAGGAGGATAGTAATAATTTCAAGATTTTAAGATCATTTTAATTAAAATAACACTTACAAACCGAGAATATTCAACCAAATTATCCTTTAGAGTCCCGTTGCACGAAACATTTTCAAATTGGGATTAATTTCAGACTAATTTCAATTGTGCAAATGTGTGCATTTGAGATTTCTATCTACCAATTCGTCTAAAATGTGCGCAAATTGGTACTCTCCAAATTTGTTTTAATTTATTTACCTCAACAATTTTTGGGTCGGTTTATACCATCTCTTCAGCCTACATATTTGTTGCATCTGTAACAAATTTTTTTCTGTAACTATTAATTCACTTGGTGCAATTATTTTGAAATTTTGTTGTTTATTTTTACTTCCAGCCTACTGTCATATATGTTTTGTGTCTAAGCAAAAAATTAAAAAAAGTATATTTTCATTGCTAATCAAACTCTTTTGCCTTTCCCTTTTGTCCCAGGTTTAAATTTTCCAATTTTGAATTTTGGGAAAGATTATTAAGTTTTGCCAGCGTTAAACCTTAAATATAAAAAGCCTTGTTTTGTGGTTTGCATAACCTTAGCATGATTGAACTATGCAATCTCATACCTGCCCAAACATTTAGAAACTTTCTAACGTGGTGCTGATCGCTCTAGAATGCCCATGAGGTCACTCCCTTACCATAATTCAATAATCATTACAGGGTCAGTGCATTAAAAGCGGTATTTGATGACTAAGCTCTGTGCCAGTTTCCCATATTGAGGATAAGTACCACAGAATACACAAACACCAATGAGCGCATTCCACATCATATCTCCGCTTCCTTAGCTTAGCTAACTTAAAAAAACCTTACCATATTGGAGGATTTTGGCATAAATTTTAGTAAAAAGCAAAATTTATTGAAGCACCCCTTCTCTAACCTTTAAGCTGATTTTTCTTGGCATTATACTATACTGCATTTAATCTGTCAACAATTTTCACCTTCTCTAAAGTAGCATCTCTATCAGGTAATTTTCATTCATTTCTAAATTATTTTTTCACATACTGAATTGACGAGTGATTTTTTTCCAATAAACAAGCATCCTCACATATTTAATGTGTGAATCATCCTTTCGCTTTTATGCGATTTGTCGAATATTTTTTCCGCCGATTAATTCAAACATTTAGAAATCCACTTTCCCCAAAAATTCGCTTCCTTCAATTTATTATCCTCTTTAGCTAACTTTTTATGGTTGAAGCAAATTGTTTAAACTGACAATAGTTTCGTCAGTTTTCTCCGTCATACAGCGGATCTTTGGCTTTCGTTCTCCTGCGTCTGCCTATTAATACATATATTTCACACAATTAGGATTTCTCGAATCTTCCACCCCCCCCCCCCCACTCTCCTCTCATTCCCCCACAGCAGACACAGCTGTTGCTGAACTAATATTCTCTTCCTCGTAAGTCGCAAGTAATTAGAGCTTATTATTCAATAGAATTTATTGATTATCAATTTTCGAGTTTATGCGATTTATCTTACCTCTCTATGCATTAGATGTAACCTGATATTCGCACATTTTTGGCTGACAGTTTTCTTGCTCTGTGCTCGTTGATGAATAAGCAAATAGATGAAGGCATCAATCAAATCCTAAATTTCTTATTAGGCGTGCTTATGGCCGCAGAAGTATACCTTTGGTGCATAAGATCCCATTTCCTCAATTCAGGTGGGTCTATGCTCTACCTCATTTTACATGAGATAAAAGGAAACAAAGTTGGCGTTAATGACTCTGATTAAAATTTATTTTGAGTGTTGCACCGTTAAAATGATCGGGATAAGTATGTATTTTAATAAATCGTTTGCTTTACTTTTTTGTATGCAAGCTATTATTATTAAGAATGCATATTTCGAAGAGCAGCAAAATGCCTTAAAAAATAATTTAATATTCTTATAATAGGAGCGAGATAGACTTATCCCCACGTGGTGCACCCTTGGCAACATATATACATACGGAAAATTAGTCTGTGAACCAGCAGTTTGGTACCGACTTCAAACTAACATGACCTCATCGTATATCATATTCTACCACCTTTGTGTCTGTCTCTGTTACATCTGTGAATCACTCTTCTGTCCCCCCCCCTCTCGACTTTTTCGGACTTTGTCCGCCCCTCCTCTCTGTAAAATCGGAAGTCAACTAAGAGGCTATTGATAAATATCATAAAGCTTGCCATTTGCTATAAATTTTTTTATCAAGGCAACCCAATCTGCATCAGGGTAACATGATAATTAAAGTTAAATTAAAGTTAATCTAATATTGCTTTGGGCAAGATTTAGAAATATATTAATGTTGATTGGTTAAAAGTATTTAGTTAATTTCAGTTTACCATGAAGCATTTACGGATAAGGTAATGCTGTTCCCAATTTATTTATAATTTTTGTTCAACCTATTTGGGAGAAATATTTGAGGTTAACAGGTAAACACTGAAGTAGACCATGGTTTATGAGATCACAAATTTATTCTCATTTGTTATTTTAAATCGCATTCCAATTATTTGGAAACATTAAAGAAGTAGTAAGTAAGTTAGTATTTTGCAAACAATTTATTATTTCCTCCAGTATTTTTTTCCTTATTTATTATTTTTCGAATAATGAAAAAGCCTGTTTTTAATGACGATGTTGAAATATAAAATGTCACATTTTACCCTTTATTCCCAAAATCCCATTTTTTACAATTATGCCACATTTATGTGCGTTTCGTCTTGACGATATAGGACAAGATACTAAAGACACTGAAATCGATTTATTGAACTCAGAAAGCTTATTCGCCGATTAAAGACTTAAGTTTGACAACGCAGGTGACTTATTTTCAATAAAATTTTCAATTGTCCATTCACAAGCTAGGTCTGATGAACAAGGACAGCGATTGATAATTTTTTCCTGCTTTTTAAAGTCCGATTTTTTTTAAGCAAAGTCAAATAAATCTTCAATTTTTGTTTAAAATATTATACTTTACAATCTAAACAGTGCACAGCAATTTTTCATATTTGCTTTAGAAATCACACGCATTAAGCAAGTTGAAAATAGCTTGAAATTGTACTAAAAAAGATTTTTAAAATGCCTAAAGGTTTAAATTTACAATTTTTTTAAGGAATTCAAATTCAAATGGTATTCAACTTTCAAGCTTCCTATGACGATATAAATTAGTTAGTAATATAGTTTTGAATGAGCGAGGATATAACGTTTTTGAAACTTTTTTACAAAAATAAATGGATAAACAAAAATAATTTACCTTTTCTTTTGCTATTGTTTAAATCATTTTCTAGAGGCAAAATGAGGAAAAATATGAGGCATTTTTCCTCCTTATTCATTTTATAAATGAAGTTGAAATTTGGTACAGATGTCACTCCTGTTAATGAGCGCGGTCGATCATTCATGTCCCTCAATGTGCGCCAATAAGTCGTGATATACCATACTTTCACACTGACTCACCACGCCACTCCATTATCTCGCTAAAAATGAGCTGTTTAGGCCAATTTAACGTGATGTTTAGAGAAGGGAGAAACTTTTGTGATGACCAAGGTTAATTAAAACGTTTATTTAGCCATAGCACTGGAAAAGCACAAATAGTCATCAATCAAGTGAACTCTTACATTTTAGGTGGTTGTTATAAAATCGAAAATGTTCCTCATTACTGTTTTCTATTTCAATAATAACAAATAAACTCTCCTAGAAACAAAATTTATTTCGGGAGGCACAAAGATTAATTTATTAGACATAAAATCTTTGTGATCTCCATTAGATTGAAGCAAAATTGAATTCTTCTTAATCATGTTCATTTCCATTTATTGATTTATTCCTAGTTAATTAAAAGTGCTTTTTTTCACAAAAATTAAAGTCAATATTTCTTGTAAAATTTGCAAATATATGAGTAAAATTGTTTGTAATGAAATATGATTTTCACTTAAGATTATTAAAATTTTTCTTCTATGTTAATAGAACATTCTGTCATTTTTCAATTAGCGTACTGATATTAAAATATATTTCCAGTAAATTGAGTCAGTCTTTGGTTTATTACGTCAACAACTTTGTCAAAAATTTTTTATCTCTTAAAGGTATTTTTAAATCAAATTGATTAAAAGGAGTATATTTTAAACTTTATATAATTGAAATAAGAAAAGAAAAAATTGATATCATGATTTTCCATTTTCTTTGATTGTATATATCGAGATATTTTCGTCAATGCAGTGAATTGGAAAGTTGAAATACAACTTAAATTGACGTGACACATGTTTAAATATTTTCGACTTCCAAATTGATAGAAACAAGTTTAACTATCCGAAAATTTTCTTAAACGTGATGTAGTAACATTTTGTTTATTCAAGTACTCAGTGGACAATTACATGGCTCCGACAGGGTCTCTTCTAAGTGATAAATTATGCGTTATATTATAAAAACATATGTATCATCTCTTGTTAAATAAAATTGATCAATTAATAATGATTGGAAAGTATTTTTCGTGCAAAACAATATATACTAATATAGTACACTATGCCTTGCAGATCATAACATTAAATAAAGTAATCTATAATGCTTGTGTACTGTTTATCGCGAAGTAAGTTTGCAAAAGGGGTTTGGAAGGAGGTTGGGATAACTCACTAAGTTATTTCATACACACAATACACAACAGCAACCATGAATCAGAATCTTCGTATCACAACATTACGATTGCAAAAGACGTTGTCGTTATTTACAAACCAATCGGGAAGTGATGGACATCAACATCTCTCCTTTGACTCCAATTCTTCATCAACAATTACCGTCCGGGGCTCTTGAATGCTATGTTCTTCTGGTGGTCTCTTAGTTGGAAAGGTACTTCGCAAGCGCGAACGTAATGAAGGCATGGTAATAATCAGAAGGAAGAAATTCGCTATCGAATCAATTTGCAGAAGAGTGTTTGCTAGGGTATCCCATATATCAAGACTAACATGTGGATTTCCAGCAATATAATACATGCATACAGCAAACGTCGGAAACTCAAATATTGTACAAAACACCGCTATAACCGTAACTGCAATTGAAGCCCGAAGATTATTGTCCCTTCCACCGGTTTTGTTCTTCGGACGCAGGATAGAATTTTCCGCCTGCTTTTTGCATGGTTTCAGTTGAAAGATGATAAGCATTGTAAAGATAAGAATAAGCAACCACGGAAGAAGAGTTTGAAAGGAAAAGTAAATGGCAGAGAATTGCTTTAAATCGGAAATAAGTAGTACTTCAAATGATGTACAATAAGATTCCAGCTTTTTGGAATAGCAGACATCGAGTTTTTGATCACATCGCCGTAATCCTGATATAATAAGACCGGTAAATGCAAAAAGCCCAAATACAAGTAGAAAATATCTTTTTTCTCTCAAAAATCGTTGATAACATCTGGAACCCAGTGGCCAAATAACAGCCTGTGCCCGGGCAATTGTTATCAGAGTAATCGCCCAGTTTCTTCCACATATTCCTGTATCACGAATCCAATTCGCTAAACTTTGTAATATGGGAAGTACTGAGAAAATATACGTAAGACTTCCATTTGCTGCTGGTTTGGGAAGATTTTTATTGTTAATTTGAATATTGACGTAAAGACTTAGAGATTCACCACTGCTATATGCAGAGTGATAAAGAACTTCAAAAAGACAGAAGATTATAAGACCAACTTGCATTGTTGTACGCCGGGAACCACTGTGTGAACTTTTGGAAACACCAAGGTTGCATGTTTTACGCTGTGAGTTTGAATGATTCTTTTTAACCGGAGAACTGCGATAATCCAAAAGGAGAAGCATTAGAGCCCAGAGATTGAAAAATGCCCCCAGAACTGAGAGGGCAATAGACACGTAAAGACTGACATAACTGGTTTGACTAGTTTCCTCCATTTGGACTAAATCACACAGTCCTGTATATTTGACAATAACAAAACTATCCCATATTAGGGAGCAGTTTGGTAATGATGTCATATTGCTTTCTAAATGTTCCGTCATTCTGTTGCACTAAATGGAGTATGGACATAATTCCATAAACCCTACATGTTATTATTCTAACAGTGTGACGTGATTGGGTAAAATTTCCACCAATAGTAATTGGGGAGAAATTAACTTATTTTGATGTTATTTTCCAGTACATCTCCAATCGAAATAAAAACAAATACTGCATTTGAATAATGCATAACTTAAGACATTTCATATTTATCTGTTTTGTCAAGATTTCAATTATAGTAATATAAATTCTTATATTTAGGGAATATTGTTTTGACTGACGCGTTTCCCTTAAAAGTTCAAAAGTTGAGAAAGCTAATTTTCCGAAAATTCTATTTAATTTTTCTTTTAATATACTTATTATATTTTAATTTTTATCAAGCAAAACATGTGATCATTTAATATTTTTTGAATTAAATTCAATAACGCGCGTGTGGATAATTCATTTTTTGGTTGTGTCGTAAATCCTCATAATTTCGCTTAGAAGTTTATTTGGAACACGTTTGGCGCTTCTTGTATTTTCAAGCTCTCTCGCATTTCATGGTAATTATTCATTGAAATTGCCAAAGTTTGGACTTGCTATAATCATTAAAATAAATTATTTATTATTCAGATCATTTATTTGATTTCTCGACATTCCGAGGAGGTGTGATTAGCAATAACAAGACGATGCTGAAACTTTTAGCAATCATTATCTTCATTTTGAAAAGGACGCTAAATTTACTGATATATCATTGTGAGCTTTTAAAGCTCATTGATTTTAAAGTGATTTTTGTATGATTAGCCTCAACTATTTAATTTTACTTGAGTTCGCTTTGAATAAACACTTAAAACGCATCTGCCAATCGCATCAACCTGTTTCTAGTAGTAAAAGAGGATTTGGCATGAACCGTCTACGAACTTAAGTCAACCAACCAACAAGCTTCCTACTTAAAGCACTAAGTTTTAGTAAAGAGGAAGCGATTCAAATCGATAATTTTAAATATTAGTACATTATGTGGAAAAGGTCGAGGGCACCTGACCTTCATGACTCTCCAAAGTTATACGGTTTTTTAATTCGATATCTGCTAGGCGCATTCTAGTCTTTTTCATTTGCTATAAACTTTAATAATAAGTGAATAGTTGAGATGGCATGACTATTTGATTACTTCAAACTTGCGTTATATGAGCTCCGAGTTTAATTAATATTATTTAATTAGTAGGGAAAGATCTATGGAAAGTTGTAACGTTGCAGAGCAACTCATACTTTCATAGAACTTGGATAGTCTTTCATCTCCCTAATTCTTATTCAAATTCAATCCAATAGATAGAATAGAAGCATATAATAGTAATTTCGTATAGGACAGTGGTTTAGAAAGTTCATTCAATCACTGCTATGCTTATGTTTGGCAATTTCGAAACCACTGAGAAAGAAAGTTTTACTAAAATATGCCAAAATTTAATAATTATTATTACCCACTTCTTAGAAATTCACAATATCTAACTACACTGAATTTGAAGTCTTTATTTCTAATTGGAGGCAAAATCTTCATCTTTTTGGACGTGAAATCCTTCTCTCGTTTACATAAAAGGGAAACAAGAATTCTCAAACTATTTTTTCCAGTTTTCGCATTCTAAACTTAATTTAATTAAACGAAAGCCCAAACTATTTAATAGGAAATGAAAGGCATCCCACCGAAATTAGAAATATTTTTTGCTGACCTCAAATTTATGGGGTCTTCTAATCCGATGTGTGATTGGGAACAGCCATCCATTAACTAACAGTCATAATAGTTTAATTTTTTTAACATTTATATAAAATTTTATTTCTTCAGCAAGCTGTTAAAAAATATTTAAAACCTGTAAGTCCTTGTGTTAATCAATTTAATTTTGTCCATCAATATTTAAACCTTCGAGGTATTCAAAATCCCCTTAGGACCGCTTAGTCCCTTTGTACGCTAATTACGTTACTGCTTTTTCATCTTAAGAGGAATTAGCAAATTTAACCCAATTTTGAACTCATAATTTAACGATTTATAATAGATATTATCGCAATGCTATGATATGAGTCCCATTCTACACATTAATACCATATTACTTTTTGCTATCATCGCATTCTTCCGATTGGCCAAGATAAAGCAGGTCCCATGTAACTTCAATCATTATAAAATTTTAATTTTCTTAATAAAAGCATATTGAACATCCCACAGTTCATAACAAGCATTCTATGAATGATCCATGTCTGAGTCACCTTTCTCCCTCGCCTAAAGTGGTTCGTTGACGCATGCAACCTCCAACTGTGGCTTGATTGGCATTAGTTCGTCTCTCAGAATAAAATTATTCCATGGCATATTATTGAAAGTTGGTTAAGCAAAAATATTTTGGCAAGCGATTGCACCACCACAACTGTGAAAATAATGATCAGCCAAGATTCCTGGGTCTACTTTGTTCTGTCATCTTAATCCCCTACACTGAACTTTATATTCTCGCAATTTGAATAGCCAAAATGACAGTTGCTTTATTTCCTTTCCCAATATAATGGCTAGCAAGATTTATTTCATAGACTTCCTCATCTTGCTTTCCTCCCAATTCAGAGTGTTAGAATATCTACTCTGTTGGTTATCGAGCAGAGATATTTCCAAAAGAGCCACCTTTAAACATTGGAATTGTAAGTTGCCATTAAATGGATTGGCGCGGATTTAATCACGATTTTATCTCTATCATTCTATCCTATATATATGGCCTCTACTAGAAGCACTTAACTACCCTCTTCCGCCAAATTGAGTTTTACCCCGTCAATTGGGACAATTTCAATTCATTCTTAGCTAGACTGACTCCTATTTTTCTTCACTCATTTTGGCGTAAATATTTGTACCGTATCACTATCTCCGTGATTATCGAACCAGAACACCTAAGAAAAGCAACAGTTTAGTTTAAATTCTCGGTTTCGTATTGGCATTGCTCTAGTTAAGCCATTCTTAAATCGACATATGGCCATCGCGGTGTTTGCATATGCTAAGTATTTTTAAATATAATTCGCATAAAATGTAGGGTTTGTGATAACCTTTTACTTGATGCAAGCGTGTGCCTCAATTGGCTGGCCTTCAATGTAGTAAAAATAATGAACTACTTTAGGAAACTTTCAGTGGCACAGAGGTCAGCTGGATCAGCATATTTTGCTTAAATCTCCTCTAGATTTGACTTGTAATTAATTAGTTGGCAACCTGGTAATTAAATTTTAGAAACTAGTACTTAATAAGCATAAGGTAAGACATAAAAAGACTTGTAGATTTAACAAGCAGTAGACATTAATGAACAAAAGTCAGCCAGCGTACTTTAAAAGTATAGCTGTCAGCAACAAACAACCACTCGTGAAGATCGAACGCAGAGAGTCGTGTGAGTCGAAGGTCATTGAATAAACTACGATGAGGAATGGAGAGAGTAAAAGGGAGATGTAAGAGGGAAGTCTAAGAGGCGATATATAACAAATGCGAATCTGTGCGTGTGTTAAACATGCTTAATAATACAAAGACGATTAGCGAGATTCATCTGCGTAAGAAATCAAATTTAAAACGAGGAAGTGAACATATTTTCAAGAAGAGCAATTTTCGTGAACACACAGAGAGAGAGAGACGTTCTTTGTATTTTTAAGTATGGAGAACATAAATCGAAGCAGTAATTTAATTATTATCAAAACTTTATCAACGCAGCTTAGACACCTGGATTGGATCTTAAGCTTGAAAAAAAAACAACAAGAAATGAACAAACGATCGAAAAGTGATCCTAAATGAGAATTAAAAGCATTGTCTCAAATGAAATTTTATTTAGCAAATACAATCTTATGCACTGTCTTGATAAAATAGAAATTAAAGATATTAAGGCATTATTAAAAATGCTAATAAATTTAAGGCAACAGAGAGTAAGATCAAGTCGAAATATTCCTTAATGGGACTTTAACCGGGATCGGAAGTGGGGACTGAAAACGTGCAAAATTTAAAAAAGCTAAGAATAATGACAAACCTGAACATTGGAATCAAGGCCAAGATATAGAAATGGTAATGAAATCTGGAATGGTTGGAAGATAATTGAAACATCCACTTGCAAAGTAACTGGGAATAGTTATTGACTAAAAAGCTTAAGGAGAACGTTTATTTTTTGAAGGCCTTTTAAGTCTCCACAAATGGTTTTATGATTAGACTTGGAAGATCGACATTAGGTCCAAAATTCCCGACCACCATAAGGAATATGACTGTAACTTATAGAAGCATTAGCATGAGAATGGGGAGTGCACGGTTGATAGGGAGAAATCCCCCACTGTGTCTATTTCAATTGAACGTCCAGCGTATTTTCACACACGCAAAATCCTGACATGGTGATCTCTTGCCCCAGTTCATTTCGGCTTAATTAGTTCAGTAGACGCGGGGTGTGTGATAGACTAACCTCCACGTGGTGCACCCCGGGCAACGTATACTCATACGGCAAAAAAGTCTATTACCTGGCAGTTGACTTCAAACTACCATGACCCCACTGTATTTCATATTCGACTACTTTCACAGTACTCATCCCACCTTTTTCCACCTTATCTACCTTCGTCTTTGAAGCACTCTTCTATTCCCCCCCCCCTCTTGTATTTTTTATCCTTTGATGTTCTTTCCCTTCTGTGAAGACTGAAGTCAACTAAAGGGCTAATGTTATTCATCAAAACGCCTGCCATTTGATATAATAATAAGTTCAGTAGACGCAATATATCCTTTCACTGACCCAGTGCAAAAAACATACTCAGCAATTGTGGCTACTCCTAATTCCAGGTATATCTGTTGATGTTTGCATCGATATAAATAAATTCGCATCTGCAGGGATGAACACAGGTCTATACAACCTACCTTTTCTCAACCAATAGAATCATTCAAATTATTGCCTTTGATATTACAGAAAGGAGAGATTCTTTGTAAGTTTTTAGAAGCATCAGAAGAAAGGTAAAACGACTTCAATTTGGAGCAGGAAGGATACAACTGAGGCAATTATTGATTTGTTTGCGGTATTAATGAGATCCGTGTATTCGGCGCAAATGATGTTCTCCCGATGATATTAACATGAGTGATTTTCTTAATATGAACTGCGTTATACTAGGAAAGCACTTGGTACTTTCACCACGGAGCTACCAATTTCTAATTATTATTTACAAATTTGTGGGGTGTGGGATTGACTTACCTCCACGTGGTGCACCCTGGGTAACGTATGCGCATATGGCAAAAAAGTCTATTTACCGGCATTTGACTTCTGGCTTCTAACTACCATCACCCCACTGTATGTCATATTCGAATTCTTCCACATTACTCACCTCACCTTTTTTCAACCTTTGTGTCTGTCTATTTTACATCTTTGAAACACTCTTCTGTTCGCCCCCTCTCTCGAATTTTTTCACTTTGATATTTTTTCTCCTCTGTGAAGCTGAAGTCAACTAAAGGGCTAATGATAACTATCAGAATGCCTGCCATTTGATATAAATAAATTTAAAAATTTGTACCAGTTTTTTAGACTTATTCATTTATTATTTGCTTGTTGCATCCACCTATCCACAGCTTTAAGAGGATTTAATGAATAAAATAATTAAGCCAATCTGCAATAAACATACCTAGAAACCTGAGTTAAAGATCGGGTGAATTGTCTTCATTATAAAAGCGAACAGTTTAGTGCATTTAAAATTTAATTGAATTATGTTTAATGTTATTTTGACTACCTTGTTGTACTGAACTACTTTCTACTACCTATTTTTGGGTGGCGACCATTGATTAGGAAAGGAAATACTTGTTGAAATGTCATGAGTAATAATTGCGGTAAAGTGATTGATGAATGACGTCAGAAGTTGTGTGCAACTTGTACAAAGCGTCCAAAATGCTGCCGAACCCATAAATTAGTGATAAACCAAGACCCGGCCCATATCTTGAATACTAATATAACCCCGTATCCATTTACGCTAAATGTAAATGCCAAGAATCAGTATTAAGGTCAGCAAAGGTAGCGATAATTAATGAAGATGAGCGTTCTTCCATCCGGAGGTTAAGGCCAAAAAATGGGAAAAATTGCGATTATATCTCCTATCAGCCGACGAGGTGCTTTGGTGGCATCTTTGACCTTTAAGCCGTAATTTCCCAGCTTGCTGGAGCCCCTACAAGCATTAATTAATTAGAGAAAATTGATAGAAACTAAATGGCTCCTAACCAATTGCAAACGCTTCACGTCAAACGGAATGATAATTTATTGTAGTAAATATTCTAACAGCACCAAAGTTACTTCAAAGCTTAATTAAGCCAAGACACCAATATAGTGCCATCACTTTCCCTTCATTTCTCTAGCGAAACCTATCACTGCTGTTTGACTGGCAATCGGTGGGAAAATTGGTGGGTTTTCCGACCATCTTTAAGATAAGTTTTTGCTGTTGGGTAAATATTTATTTGTTTATTTCAAATGGCAGGCGTTTTGATAGTTATCATTAGCCCTTTAGCTGACTTCGGGCTTCACAGGGGGAAGGAACATCAAAGTAACAGAAAGTCGAGGGGTGGGGAACAGAAGAGTGATTTACAGATGTAAAGAGACAGACATGAAGGCAGAGAAAAGGTTAGATGAGTACTGCGCCAGAAGTCAATCACCAGTTAATAGACTTTTTTGCCGTATGAGTATACGTTGCCCAGGGTGCACCACGTGGAGGTAAGTCTATCGCGCACCCCCATCTGAAAGCCATTGTTTCCTGTAAATACCGTCTATTTGCTTGAGCTCTTGGTGGACAGGTGGTTTCTGCTTCTTGGCTTATTTTAGATTCCTAAATTGTGCAATCTCTCTGCCCGCCTTCGTCGCCTTCACTCGCCAAGGGAAGCTGAAGTTATTTTCGTCGCCTTGTACTCTACTTCTGCCTTTAGAGTTGATTTGCGCGTGGGTTATTTTTAGCAGCAGTCTTATAAAAGTTCCCCATTTATATATATAAGAGAGGAAGCGTGTGTAAGCCTTTTAAACTGGGAAATGCCCACTTATCACCCTCCTGGCCGCAGTTATTAGCCATTGGAAATTTGTGTTGATGAGTAAATTATCCTTATTACCATATCTGAATTTAACGCCATGCCCTAGGGGCACAGTACCCATCTGAACTATTTTCTCAAGTTGGAAAGGGAAGTACAATAGGTGTCAATTAATTCCCATCAGTACTTTGAGCAATGGTATGTAGGTACCAAGTCACTTGCCAATATTTATTTATTTATTTCAAATGGCAGGCGTTTTGATAGATATCATTAGCCATTAAGCAGACTTCGGTCTTCACAGAGGGAAGGTCCATCAAAGTAGCAGAAAGTCGAGGGGTGGGAAACAGAAGAGCGATTCACAGATGTAAAAGAGGCAGACAGACACAAAGGTAGAGAAAAAGGAAGGGTGAGTACTATGAAAGGGGTCGAAAATGACAACCAGGGGGGTCGTGGTAGTTGGAAGTCAGAATTCAAATGCCGGTTAATAGACTTTTTGCCGTATGAGTATACGTTGCCCAGGGTGCACCACGTGGAGGTAAGTCTATCGCACACCCCATTTGCTAATATTAAGTACTTACATACAAGTATATCGTCAGTCGGATATTCTTGAAACTCCATGTTTGAAGTTCGATGCACTCATGTTGAAGGAGATGAAATGCATAATCAAAAATTGCACATTCAAAAACTTTTGATAAGGTGGATGCAAGCACTGATTTAAAGTCGATTCCTACCTCATGTGGAACGATTTTGGCAGCATTAAGAGAGTTACAATTAGAGCCTGTGTGTTGGTAGTAATTATAATAATTATTTCGGAGTTTAATTTGGGACAACTGCTGCAGATAATTGCAAATAAGCAGGCGATCTATCCAACCCGGTAATTTTAGTGCACCCTGATGGAAGTTGAGCTGGAGATTTTCTATAAATATCCTTCCTATGCATAGTGTTGACTGAGGCAGAACCAATCTCTCAATGGAAATTTGAGCGTCCAATCGGAGAAAACCCTGAACGGTAGATATCTTGAAACTTCTGGTTGAGGAATTATTTGTCTTTAACTAACTTTTACTATTGTTTAGCATCACTACCGACCACCATTGAATGAGTTATTTATTCATTTCAAATGGCAGGCGTTTTAATAGTTGTCATTAGCCCTTCAGTTGGCTCCGGGCTTCACGGAGAGGAGGAGGAACATCAAAGTGACAAAAAGTCGACACAGAAAGGAAGAGGAACACCAAAGTGGCAAAAAGTCGAGAGAGGGGGACAGAATAATGATTCACAGACGTAAAAGAGACAGGCGGGGGACAGAATAATGATTCACAGATGTAAAAGAGACAGATAGACACAAAGGTAGAGAAAAGGTAAGATGAGTATCGTGAAAGCGGTGGAATATGACATGAAGTGGGGTCATGGTTGTTTGAAGTCAGAAGTCAACTGCTGATTAATGGATTTTTTTCCTTATGAGTTTATGTTGCCCAGGATGCCCCGCGCGGAGGTAAGTCTAACGCACACCCCCACCATCGAAGGACAATAACCAATGGGGGGTGCAGACTTTGTAAAAGAATGTTCCAGAAGGGTCGAAGTAGAGGAGTTATAAGGAACATTGCCTATGATTGGGTTCTATTTCCATAATGTAATTAACTTTATTATTGAAAAAAGACAAGGCACAATTTAAACAAAAAGACTTATGACATGCCATTATCATTAGAGCG
>UZAE01000829.1:0-17797 GCA_900617975.1 Rodentolepis nana | reverse complement strand
ATTGGTCCGGGTCAATGTTCATTACCATGATGGAGGCGGATTTGCGGGAAATAGATTTATTTATTTATTTATATCAAATGGCAGGCGTTTTGGTAGTTATCATTAGCTCTTTAGTTGACTTCAGGCTTCACAGAGGGGAAAGAACATCAAAGTGAAAAAAATTTATGGGGGGGGGGAACAGAAGTGTTTCAAAGATGTAAAAGAGATAGGCACAAATGTAGAAAAATGATGAGCTGAGTACTGTGGAAGAAGTCGAGTATGACATATAGTGGGGTGATGGTAGTTTGAAGCGAGAAGTCAACTGCCAGTTAATAGACTTTTTTGCCCTATGAGAATACGTTGCCCAGGGTGCACCACATGGAGGTAAGTCTATCGCACACTCCGCGGGAAATGAATTTACTACATCTATCAAATAAGAGCATTCTAATTATGCTGCGCATTATGGTAGATGTGAGTCATTCTTTTCGTCAATGGTGCATGAACACTAATAGCGTTAGAGTCCTAAATGTCGTCATTTACCTAGAAAATCAGTACATCTCTAGGAACATTTCTATGCAGAACTCCCAGTTTCCTTCAATCAGGTTAAGGAAAGGGTAAACTACGCAGCCTTGTTCGAGAGCAAGGTAACAAAGGATCGTGTTGAGTACGTTTTTATCTTTAATTCGGAGTTAGTTATTCAGACCAATCAAAATCTTTAGATATTTTTGATGTAATATAAACTTACAGCGATATGTTTCGCCCACAAAATAAAATAGACTATCGCGGGACAAGCAATAGTTATACTGGGAACTCAGGGTCGTCAAGGTACTAAGAGACACTGTGTGATTAAAGTGACCAGGTTTCAGAGATTAGTGATGGCCAAGGCAGAAATGGCTGAAACACATTGGTTACCAGCCCATTACTTAAAAATTAGAACTTAAGTGGTAGGTAACTGATTGATAGGATCTCGTTTGAAATAAAAGATATGGCGAATGCTGACATTGTTCTGTCTTTATTTTCCGTTTATTTGGTTAGGATATTCAGTGTCATGATGTTTAAAAATGTGATCATTAGCCATCTCGTCTCCAGAGAGTTTTAATGGAAATACTGAAAATAAATCATCACTACACACTTTGTTATTGTTGCTTTTAGCAATTGAATGAGGATTTAGATTTTCAAATAACTTTTAATTTGTCCATTTCGATAGCCCCATTGAACTTCTCAGTTCTCATCAACGAAAATTCAAATAAATATGTGCTCTGCGCCAATGGACCAATTGAAATTGACTTCAACCTTAACACAGATTGAAATACCTACAAATCTCCTGTCTATTATAACCCAAAGGGACGACAATTGGGCAATAATGCGTGAAGCTTCTGGATTGGAGAATAATATCCCTAATTGGAACTGCGTAAATTTCTATAACTCAATTTTAGAAGGCGATTGATACTTTTCAAATCCTAATGACGGAAATCACTGAAGGGCCATGAATGGTCCCACAGGTAGACTACCAAGCTATTGGCTCGTTTCTGATTATAGTCGATACATAGATTACATATATGTATCGGTTTGGTAAAGACGACTAGAGTCTAAAACAGCCACAATAGGTCAAGAAATTTTCATTGTGAAGTGCGAAAACAAAATAAAAATTAATTGCGATATTTTATACATAGGACCTAAAGAAGTAGACCAATTAGAATTGGCATTTCATGTTTGGAAATATAGGCTTTCATATTCATTAACATAGATTTGGGGCATGTCGGATTAACGAGATACTTCAATTAATATATAATTAGATAGAGTATAAATGGTTGGAACTCGATTACTTTATCAGCAAAGTTCGCTAAATTCTCGTGGCCATATTTCCCCTGTTTATAAAATTTAATAAAATAAAAAGCGGATCAGTACTACATAGTAAAACCAAATTGCGTCAAACATGTGGCTGATTAAAGGAAACCTGTATCTTATTTCATATTAATAGAAAAAATAATTAATTGACCGATCGAATGACGACTTGCAAAGAAATGTCAAATATTAAATTACAAAAATTAAATTAGAAATGTAATAATCGGTAAATATAATAATGTTAAAAGATATAACTACTTAGATTATCAATTTATCATGAAATCTATTAGAGTTATTTTTAAAAATAATAGAGAATAATATCAAGAATTTATTCTAACTAGTTTTCAATTTTTTACTTCTGTTATTTTTTAATTTTTAATTAAATTGACATGTTAATCGAATTTTTAGTAAATTTTCATTAACTTAAATTGTTGTTTTAATGCACCAAAAAAGTATATGCATAATTGATAACCTTTTCGAATGGGAGCATTTTGTCGAGTCTTTTGAGTGAGGTTATCTGTCTGCGATTTGGTATTATTTAAAGGCTATGCATATTCAGCGATTATAAAATCAAGGAGTATAATATTGTTGAAAATTTTCTCACTAAAAGCCGATTAATTCATCGGCTGTGAATAATTTATTTGTGTCATTCTATTAATTTCTGAAACATCTCTCCCAAAATGTCTCCAAACCCCACCAATATCTCTGACACTGCGACATACAAGTCGTATGGCGTTAACGTAACTGAGCTTCAAGAAATGATGCAACTTCGTGGGCTTGAAGCTATAAATTATATAAAAGCACGTTATGATGGAGTTATTGGACTATGCAAGCGGTTAAAAACCTCTCCCAATACTGGTACGTTTCACGTTGCTTTTACCTTCAAATCATGCATTTATATCCAATTCTGCTTGGATTACCTTTTTATTTGTTTTTTATTGCATTCATGCGTTAATTTATCGCCATGTCGATTATTGGTCGAATTTTTCCATCAATTAGGTGTACATAGTGCCGAAATCGCTGAGAGAACTCAGGTTTTCGGATCAAATGTGATTCCTCCCAAACCTCCAAAAACGTTTCTGCAATTAATGTGGGAAGCACTTCAGGATGTTACCCTGATTGTCCTCATGGCCGCCGCTGTCGTATCCCTTGCTCTCTCCCTTTACAGCAAATGTAAGAAATTTAATTAAATTTTTACATTTTTCGTAATTTAAAGTGCAGATTTTAATTTTAATAAACTACACTCCAAAAATTACGAATCGGTTTGATTACCACCAGTTCAATATTTTTTATGTAAATTTTCTTTTCATTCCTTCTCGCCTCTTGTTATAGATAAAAATCTGGTACTTGTACTAATAATTTCTTGGCTTCCAAAAGAGGTTCTTCTCTTCATTTGAAGTACACTTGAAACTTGTTTCCTGGAAATATTTAATATTTATACTTAATTCGTGGGTCGTTGGTTTCGCATTTGCACAAATAAACCCAAACACAAATCTGTGTTTCTGCTAAGAATTTTCCTACCCTCTTTCACTTTCAAATACCTCTATCTACTTCACATTCAACTGGTCCGCCAAGACGCGTTCTATTATCATCATTTCATTTGGTCAGGTAGCATTTTGTCTGCATATATTATTTTTTCCTTGCACTACAATTGGCGGTTATTCTTGTTTCCTATTAGTCCCCTAAATTTGAACACTTTATGGAATTTAACTTGCCCATTTTCCATCAATATTTTCCCTTTCTGTCCGTTAAGTCATTTGCTCGAAAATCGATATGAAATTGGCTGGAAAATCGTAACCATTTTGTTGATTTTCAGGCGCTTAAAACGTACTTCTAACTTCTGTTCAAATATTGCAAATCAATATTCATTAATTGAACCATGGACTCGGAACTTTTCCATCGATTTTTTTACTTATAACGCAATTTTAGCTACTGTTGCTTTTTTATTTTCTGTATAAAATGACCAATAGTAGTTTTATTCGCGTCTAAATAGTCGCCCACCGATGTCCGAATGTGGGAAAAGGCGCGGCTTATTTATAATTTTCCACTCGAATTTTCGTTTATTTTTTTCTGCAATTAAAAACCGGTATTAGAATATATTTTAGATTCCTTATAACCTCTTTAATAACCATTCTTCTTAGTTTCGACCTAATGTTTGAGTCAATACCGGATGTGTCAAATCTTCTCTATTCTAAATTTGTAAACTGATAATCCGACTCTGCTTAGCCACCATTGTGTTTAATTATTTATTTCTCTTCGGAGGTCTACTTTGCAATGCAAATTCTTTGCAAAATTGAAAGCTTAAGTCTTTTTCGCGGGAAGGAGAAGTCATAGGCATGGATATGCTAATCTTTTCTCTATTTTACGAATTCAGCTTTCTCGTTTGCATATTCTCATGCTTACATAAATTATCACCTTAACTTCTTTATTCCATTCTAACGGTGGGTCCTTGATCATTTTAAGCCGAACTTATGAGTTATCAACTTCAAAATTTTTTCGTTCGTGGAGGTCAATGTATGGTTTGTAATTAGCTAGGCATGCAGCACACTTCGTTTTTCCTATGATCAATTATTCTTGAGATTTGAGACTTCTTATTCATTTAAAATTAGTACAAATTTCTTATAATTTTTTATACACTGGTCGAAGCGGATTCATTAAGTGGTGTTTACATCAGTGTGTCCATCATAAGGTAGCTGTGAACAAATTTCCCACCAGGGAGCCCAATACAGGCTTCGGGAATGATCTCACAGTCGTAGTTTCTTAAAATTGTAAGCTTATTTGAGAGCTTAGTATGGATCTCAAATAGTTGGATGGTTTCGAAGATTAATCACTTCTAACTATTTTAAGATTGTTGTTTTCAGTTGTTTTTTTTAAGCTTATACGTATTTAGGCTTATTTTGTTAGACCTGGGTTATCGAAAATTGTTTGAATTAGGGTCGATTCTCATATGAGGCGATAGATGGTATAGAACAGCACAGAGTAGCCGTTCATACTTTTATTTTCAAATTTCGACAGTGTCAAAATATTCGTTAAAGTTAACTTTCTATCTCTTTATAACCCATTGTATCCTGAATTGAAGATTATGATAGTTTTTGAACTTCCATCAAACGCGAAAGTTCACCTGAACTTTTTGACAACCTATTCTGGTTGTTGTTAAAAAGTTTATTTTTGTACTCATTGAGGTCAATTAAGCGGTGCATAGTTTTGTATACTTTTAGTTTAAATATCTCTTTCAGCTGGACATCATTCAAATTTACTCGTCGCAATCTATCGCGTTCCCTCCCACTTCAGTGGTATTTTTAGCCAGCTTTATTAACGTTAAGTTCATTTGTGAAAAATAGGTTATATCTCTATCAACGTTATGAATTTAACAGAGAGGCACATTAAAGGTGTTAAGTGCGAGTACAGAATGAATTTAGGCTCTCTGGCTCTCTCTCTCTCTCTCATTAAGCCTATAATGAATTTTATAATACCTAAATGCTACAATGACAAGTTTTCACTACTGGATACTTAAATTTCTGGGTGAATTTAGTCATCAATAATTCGAGTTCATTGGCCAGTTGATTTTATTGAGTGGTTGGTTCCTGACATTTTGGGTCACTTGATTTACCTCGCAAATGTCCTACTTCAGTTAATAATGGAAAAGGATGTAACTAACATTTACCTGGGGGTTCGCTAAATTTTACTTTGAAATATATACATTAATTTTCGTATCGTTCTGGGCTACCTGCTGCATTACACTATTTGATTTGTATCAATTGTTGCCAATGTCTATGTTCTTCCTCTTTGTCCTTATAAATCCCACTCGTATTTTTATTTAGGCTTCGGCATAATTTTCGTTCATTCCTCTTTTTTTGAATCTCCCTTCCTCGCGCTTATCGCCTCTTGTGTCCATCAAATGGGGTCTATCAAGTGAAATGAATGGTGATTTTTTAAAATTAATTTAGCTTCCAAAAACGACCCCATTTCAGAGAAACTGGGTGTTCCTTGTTGCAAAAAAGCTGCGTTTTCACGAACTATAGCCTCAATTTGTTGCTGTCATTTACCATAGTTATCAATTGCATTAAATGAAATACTAACTTTTAATATCACATTCATTGAATAAAATTGAAAGGTAGATTATGAGATTTAGATTTTAAAACCGCAATCTCTACGTTATTCCAACTACTATTGATGCTTCTTTTCATAAGATGCCCATGCCTTGATGTGTATGAGAACTTTCTATTCGATGTGTGCATGGCTTTAAAGACGGCTGGGCGCTTTTTCAGAGCAAATGTTTGACTTTGTTTTGTATTTTTACTATTCTTCATCTCTCCAGCCGTTTAAAATATTCCTGACAGTAGAAGAAAATGCTTAACCAAATGAATAAAGTTTTAAAATTTTTGGTAATGGTAGTTTTCTTCCCTCTGATTTGTGGAACATCAGAAAAAGTCATTTTTTAAAACGCAAACTTTTTCTCTCTCACTGGAATTTGTTGCAATTAGTTTGGAATGATCTTGTCTTTATTGTCAAGCTAATTCTTTGCACTTGCCAAAACCCTGAGTGAACTTTTGTCATGATGCGTTTAATTTGACTTGGATATTAAATTTAACGAATTCATTTACGCTTGAAAGTAAGGTCATCCCCTCCCTTCAACACAATGGAGTCTCGTGCTTTCAATTTTCTCTCTTCATATATTTGTCAAACCAACTATATCCTACATTTAAATTCTTTCAAGATTTTCGTAAGATACCTTTTAATGTCGTGCATTGAAACCACTATTAAATTCTCCAGTTCATCGAAGAAATCATTTTCAAGAAGCAGGAACGATTTTTGGAAGAATTTTAGCTACTGCATTGTGTTTCGAAACCATGCCATTTATCCCGGTGAATATGTCACGACTTCAAAACTTCTACTATAATAACCATTCGTCATTGTTGTCTGTTATGTTTTTATTTCGAACATGATATCGTAATTAAAAGTCCATTGCTGTTACCACAAAATGCAGTAAATAAGTTTGCACACCGTGGACTAGCTTTTGCGTGTTTGTTTATGATCGTGGAATCATTTCGAACTAATTAGTGCCCCTCTCGAGGGGAGCGGGGAGCGGTGAAGGGAGAGAGAGAGGGCAGAAGTGGGAATGCCTTGGTTCAGGCTATAATCGATAAGACCATAAAATCCCTCCACTTGTCGTACTGAAAGGCTAATTATTATCACTTGATTCACTCATATAACTATTAAGTGTTGATTAAGGAAAGTGCTTTCTAAACTTTCACCTAATCTCGGTATCTTCCAAGTAAAAAAAGTCTTTTAAGTTCCAGAAACAAGTTCGTCTGTACATTTTTTAATCACCAGATAAAGAAGCTAAAACTAGGAGTAATCACAGGGCTAAATTCCTTCCCTTGTGGGCTTTCGCGTCCTAGGGAATGAAATACCATTAAATTGGAATCGCACCGTTTCTTATCGTTGGAATTTGGTATTTTATTTGGAAAATGTAATTAACAATTGCATGTAGGCAACCCTGGAAAAATAACGTCTGGATTAATGTGTCTTTATACCTTCGTTGGCTTAAAGCTTAACTGCGGTGCAAGTAATTATGTCACTTTCACCGATCTTGTGAAAGTTAATTCTGCTGGTGTTAAGCTGAAATAATGCCTAGCAAATATTAAAAGATAATAGAGCGTAAATTTTATCAAAAAAGCATGATCTTTTTTATGATACTTTTAAAAATTCTCCAATTTCGACTTTTATCCGCCTGTTTGGAGATGGACGTCTTCCATTTTCCTGGCATTTTTTCAAGAACCCTAGAGATGCGGCAACCTTGGTGTCGAAGTTTCCAATTTGCCAAATGCAATTCGAATTTAATTGACGTGTAGTCATGTAGTTATTTGTATCAAATTGATGAATTATATTCACGATTTCAACGGCAATTGGCATAAGGGGAGTAAATTCAAGGATTTTGTGAACCTGATGGGGTAAAATTGTTCTCGTGTTCTTGTAATTATTTTTGTGCTGTTTTGTTCCTAAGGCCATCATGATTTCAGCTAGATGAGGGGGGGGGGGGGGGTGCATTTATTTAATGTGGTTGAGAATTACATCAAATATGGATTTATTTAATGTACATTGTTACGTATTTTCTAATCATGTTCTAATTTGACTAATAACAGAAGAAAGCGTGCCTTTGGGACTGTACAAACTCTGGTGTTTGGATGAAGGCACCTTTTTGATCTTCATGGCTATGTACACATTCATTTGCTCTTACAGCTTTCTGCCTCGTCTCGATGCTTTTAAAGATAATTATAAGTCCAACCTATATGGCCGTCTACCATTAGCAACAACGAACTTACGTTTTGCAAAACATGCTTTTTTCTCAAGAATAGCTAAAGTTTTATTGTTGAATCGCTTTTTTCTTAATTTATATTATACGTCGGCAGATAATAATTATTTAATTTGGAAATGGAAAAGGCTTTGTTTTGAAGGGAAGCGGGAGTGCTTAAAAGACGAAATTCTAGGTATATTTATACATCTCGCTGTGAAATGCATCGTGAATACAGCCAAATTAATTTGTCCCTTCTTCTGTCTTCTTTGAATGCAGATTGGTACGAAAAGCACGGACTGATGAAGATCAATCTCATTTCTTTTGTTCCCTTTCTCGAATGGAATCTTTTATTTACTAATGCATCAACTCCCAGTTGTTTACTAACAGTCTTGGGGATTTTAATGAGAATATACCAAAATCAGAACCATACTGTTTTTCAAGCAGAAAAATAGGGTGTTGGTGTCTTTGCCATCCTCGACTTTTATTGTCTAGTATTGAATGGAATGCAAATTATAGGCCATTTCAGAAATGTGGTAGATTTAGTTATTTTTATAAAACAATTAAATTCTCTAATCTTTTATAATCCCCCAGAAAAGGCATTGATGTATAGGAATTTCAAATTTATAGCACTAAGGGGGGGGGGCTGGCGGGGACTTGTAGGATATAATTTTGTTCCAGACAATGGAAATTAGGTAAAAAATTTTATTTTTCAACTCAATTTTCCGACGGTTGCTTCTTCCTTCTGTTTTTTATTTATCAATTGTGCAGGTTGACTACTAATGATTAAATGCATAACTGGAGCATTAGTCACACAGTTTATTAAATAAACCTACAGACAAAGGTTATTAGTCTTGATCCGATGGTTTTATCTGAATGAAGGGTTTTTCTTCCAGAATCCCGTAAACCTGATTTCAACACGCTGATAAGCGCTACTTGATTACATATTTTAGGATTATTATTGTGTTAATATGTTTTGCAACCCATATGAATTATATCAGCTTAACCTAAAAGAATTCTTACGGATAGCGGTTTACAGCAATAATATTGGATGGAGAGTCGAGATTAGAGAACCTCTGGTGAAAATTGGAGTTCTGGTCTCCTCTTTATTATTCAGATGTACCCACTGACGTGTGCCCATGGATATGGAGTTTATAATTTGACACACATTATCATAGACTAGTACTGATTGTAAACTTTAATCGCTACCATCTTTTCACCTTACAGACAGCGGTGGAAATGTTGGCGGTGACGAGACGGAAGGGGATGCGGGTTGGATTGAAGGTGTGGCCATCCTCGGCGCTGTCATTGTTGTCGTCCTCGTGACAGCAGTCAACGACTGGCAGAAGGAGCGACAGTTTCGTGGGTTGCAGGACAAAATCGAGTCTGATCATCGCATATCTGTCATGCGTGATGGTGAATTCTTTGAGTGCCTTGTCGGCGAAATTGTGGTTGGCGACATCTGTCTCATCAAATATGGTACGCCTTTTTTCCTATTTTTTTTAGTGACTTAGGCTGAGGTATGCCTTCATTATATTCCTCTTTTTAATACACATACACCACTGGTGTAACACTTTCCCTTGCTATAATTTATTTTACTTTCTGTAAATTTCTCGATTACATTCTTACCTCAATATGGACATTATTAATTCATACCTGTGGAGAAAAGTATAATATCTTAAATCCTCTTTTAAAATACTAGTACCAATAAATCCTATTTATTGTGGAACATAAAAACAGCCGATGTCTATAAATTGAGACGCGTTAGGTAGTGTTTGAGGCTAAAAGATTATGTGAAAAATGCAAATACGAGTACATCCCTTTAATTCCCCATAATAGAACCTTTTCATCAAGCTCTCGGGGGGCATGTGGTAATGGTGTCCTAGACCGAATTTGGGACCTTTAAATTCCATATTACAAAAGAAATTGAGTTTAAGAGAAGAAAAAATCATTCAAATGGAGATTTTTACACCCTTTGAGAGCCATGTAACTCAAGCTTAATAAAATCATATGAAGCGCTGACTTCAAAATCTTGCATGTTTTGTAACCTTACCGAATCAATCACGTTCGAATAGATCTATTTCTAAGTCGAAAAGCGAGCGGATAAAGCAGTATCGACCATCACTCAATCAATAAATATGCCTCATCCAGTTTTGAATTTAGTGGTATTGATTCTACTAATGCAAAATATTAGCCTTTACAATTCTGTATTTACTTCGTTTAATTCGTTTATCTAATATTGATTCTCATTTATTAAGTTTCCGTAATGATCGTTTCTGATAGAGGAGCTACTAAAAGTGGATTTCCTTTTATTTATTCTGTAAGTAAATTGTTTTTGTGCTACTGTTGTGCTTATACTCGCCCTCCAGTTTTAGCGAGAACAGAACTTGCTGGCTAGTAGAGCAAGTCGTAAAAACCGAAGAAAATGCTTAAATTAAAAGGCGAATAAAGAAGACATTAGAGAATAAAAATTGTTCGATAAGTTGTTGAGCGAAATGCCTTTTATTTTCTAACGCCGATATAAATGGCCATTCAATATCCGACTGCTTTTCGTGTTATAAATACAAAAATGTTTGACATATTCATCTCTCCCATGTGCTACTGCATGGAGACGCTTTTATTTGTTTCTGTAACTAAGGGAGCAGAAAAGTAAAATAAATCAAATCTGCCTTGTTCGTGCAGAATCTGATTCATTTTCACCCTCTCCTGCTGCTACTACTGTTCCGCTACCGCCAATTTAACACCCTCGTGCACTCGAAACTTTTACTCACGACACTGGCTCAGTTTTTTTCTCCATTCTCCAAAACCCTCTCTCGCTATATGGAGACTTAAATGAAAAAAAAGAAAGAGAGTATTCAGCACCTCCCTCTCTTTACCTCTCCAAGGGGTTCGATCCAACTGAACGAACAGATGTTGTGATCCAAATTATATAACCGCATATGGTTTCAGTGTATCATTATGTAACAACACTGCGTCTTTTTTGTATCACCAATGATTTTGACTTCACAATTAAGCAGCCACTTACACCACGTTAACGATTTAAAAAATGCGTATATAGTGCATTGAAGTAGGCAGGAGGTTTCAGGGGAATAAGAGGGTTTTTTATGCCATTGCCAAATTTTAGTTTTGCCTTGCTTTCGTAGCAACAACTTAAATTATTTAATTAAGGTTTTGATTGGAAGTTTCCCGAATGGGGAATAGAGTTGAGGTATTGCTGCGGGCAGATTTAAGATAGCATTGAGTTGTGGCATCTTTTGCCCACGTTTTTTAACTCTTTACAATTAACATTATTAGTGGCTAAGGTTACTCAAAACCAATCTCATAATAAGATCTCAATGAGTATATTAGACGACCTTAACAGTTTCTATGACTGCTTTATACTCACTCCTCTCTAAATGTACATGGTAATCCAAAATTTGCACACTCTTCTTGTGATTTTATTGGGTTGGCAACTAAGTCATTGCCGTTTTTGTTGACAGATTCACTCTATACTAAGTCATTGCCGTTTTTGTTGACAGATTCACTCTATCCTTTCTGGTTTTGTTAACGTGGCCAGAGCATCTAACCTATATTTTTTAACTGTATGGGCTTCTAGGTTAATTAGTAAAAAATTTCTTTCTGTATGGGCTTCTAGGTTAATTAGTAAAAAATGTTGTTTTGTTTAGTTCTTTAGTTTTGTTTTTATCTTAATATTAAAATAAAGAACAGGACGTGCAATTCCAGGCACATTTTATTGTATAAGGCAAGAACGCATAGCAAGCACAAAAGAAGTTATGTGCTCATTTTATTGTATAACTTCCGAAAAAGCAAGAACGCATCGGGAGCACAAAAGAAGTTATGTGCCGTATATGGAGATGAAGACTTTAAAAGAAAGGCAGTGTCGAAATTGGTTTGAAAGATTTCGTTCCGGTGATTTTTCACTTAACAATTCACAACGATCTGGCCGCCAAGTCGAAGTGGATGAAACTTATCAAGGCCATTATCGATTCAAATCGTCACAGTACAACACAAGATATTGCAGAGGAGCTCAATGTGTGGCATACATGCATTGAAAAAAAATTGAAAAACCCTTGGTTATGTCAAGAAACTTGATTTATGGATCCCTCACCAGTTAAAGGAAATTCATTTGACGCAACGGATTAGCATCTGTGATTCGCCGCTACTGAAACGCAATGAGAATGATCCATTTCTGAAGAACCTAGTTACTGGCGACGAAAAGTGGATAGTTTATAACAATGTTACTCGCAAGAGATCATGGGTGAAGTAAGATCAACCAGCCCAAACAGTGTCAAAAGCAGAGATTCACCAAAAAAAGATTATGCTGTCAGTCTGGTGGGATCACAAAGGAATTTTGTATTTTGAAGTCATGCCGCAGAACCAAACGATAAATTCAAATGTGTATGTTGAAGAACTCGAAAAACTGAAGGATGCAATTGAAGATAAGCGGCCGGCATTATCAAATCGGCGGAAGGGTGTTGTTTTCCATCATGATAACGCAAGGCCCCCCCCCACACATCTTTGGTTACCCGGCAAAAATGATTGGAACTGGGTTGGGATGTTTTGTCACAGCCACCATATAGCCCTGACCTTGCGCCTTCGGATTACCATTTGTTTCGTTCCATGCAAAACTCTTTAAATGGTAAAATTTGTAACAACGCGGATGATGTCGGATCACACCTAATTCAGTTTTTTAATAACAAAGACCGGACATTTTACGAACGGGGAATTTTTACTCTGTCAGAACGATGGAAAAGGTCATCGACAAGAACGGCCTTCTTATTTGAAATCGGCAATGACTTAGTTGCCAACTTAATAGCTTAGAGTTTCCTACTGATAAATGGAATATTTACAATAATAATTAACTGCTAACCCAAAACCTGGGATGACTAAACCTCATTTCAGTGCCTCACCTTCAGTTCCAATTTTCCAAAAGTCAGAAGTAGAGTTGGTACTCCTAGGGGCTTGGTTGCGGATATTTACTAACTACAGAATGCTAATTGATAGCTGGCTCGGTTTGAGGTCGGCCAGTGAGTCCAGTATAATTGACAACTTGAGATGCATACAATGGGGAGGGAGGATTTGAAGATTACTCACTTGGTCTTTGATGTCTTTTTGTTCCCTCTTCTTTCAATCCGCATTTAACATCTTAGTTATGGAAGTCATTGTATTTTGCAGTCACTTGATTCAAATTTATCTTCACCGCGAATGATTTAAGATTTTTTCATATAACACGACTATTTCGTTATTGATTGCTATCGTATTCTAATTTATTTCAATTTGAAACTAAATATTTATTGAGGATATTGCTATGACGTGAGCGCCTTCTTAAGTATCAATCTCACGTTTTAATTGCTTAATATTTTATTGGTATCAAATAAAAGTAGGTGTAAATTAAATTAAATACATTCCGTAAGAATTGTAATTTTTAATTAAAAAGCAATCGTATTGTATCAATCTTACAAAAGCAAATTTTGTGACTGAATTCGATAATACCATTTTACTCATTTTCATAATTTGCAAGTAGGTTTTAACTACTGCCAATTTTTCGCCCTTTGCCAGGTGATTTACTACCCGCTGATGGTGTCATTATTCAAAGCAATGATTTGAAAGTTGACGAAAGTTCTCTGACTGGTGAAGCTGATCACGTCAAGAAGGGTGAACATATCGATCCAATACTTCTTTCTGGTGAGTCTTCCCTTTTCAAACATTCAAATGGTCAGAGTTTTCTAATTGCTAAATGCATTAATCTATAAGCTATTACAATTTAAAATGGATCACCCCTCCATCCCAGACGCTCTTCACTCTCAATTAAGGTCAAACAACCGGAGGAGAGAGGACCTGAATACATTTTTTAGATAGTGTGGGAATGGTCTGTGCTTTGTCAGTTTATTAACCACATCAATGCACTGACAATAAAGGGGCTCCCACCTATTGGAAATGTCACCGTCAATTGGTGGGATCAGTTTTATTTTGTGTTTTGCATAATTATTGAAAGTAGCCTTTTATTTCTCTGGATCATTAGTATTATGAACTTTTCTGAATAAAGGGTATGAGAAGAACAATTCCAGTTTGAAGTTTGGATTGCATTACCTCGTTTTGTTTAGATATCATTTAGTAATTGAAAAAAATGGAAAATTGGCTCTATTACTCCATTTCCATTTAACTTTATATCTAATTTCTTTCTCATTGTAACCTTTGTACCTTCAAATTCATTTCAATAGATTTAGGCCTAAACACTTTTAAAAGGGAAATGGTTCTCGCCTTCAGATTGCGCGTTATTGTGACTGGATTTGAATGAACAGAAAATTAGGATTTCAACAGCGATTTGTGGTCCTTGATCTTCAGATATAGGACAATATCAACTGTTTTATTTCTTACTTGTGTGTACTTTAACAACCTTGATTCTCCATATGCAAGTGCGCATAGTTTGTTTATTTTGACGTAAAATCACACTTATTCTGGTTTCCTCTGTCAATATTTTTAACTTTTTTGACCGGCACATGTCAATTAACAAGTCAAGAGAGAGAGAGAGAGAGAGAGAGAGAGAGATTCCTTTCTCAATAGTATCTCTGGTGGTAAAGGATGTGAATAGCCCTTAGAAATATATTTATCCACTTGCTTCAAGGGGTATTAGATTTCTGATAAGACTCTTCGATTGCATTCGCTTGCATTCTTTAATGCAAGAGCGCTTTCCAGTCACATGTGTGTAGTATTCTATCGTTGTAAGTCATTTGAGTTATGCTGAGCCGGTCCACATGAATTCTCTCTGTAGTACTTCGTAAAACTTCACTAGAGGTGAGGAAAGTAATTTTAATCCTTGCCATCAAAGGTTTTCTATCTGGTTATCTAGTATCCACGTGCAGGTCAAAGTGCTGATAACTAAGTGTCAAGTGGAGGTGAAGAAAAGAGTTTTCTGTGCATAGAATGACTCCCTCTCGCTCTCACGACTAGTGCAACTACAAGCCCCTACCATTTACGGCTTTTCTCTCCTTTTTGGGACACATTTCTCTGTGGAGCTCACCACTTAAAATCTGGCTCTGGTTGCTCATTTTATATCTTTATTTTCTTTTTTTCCACGAAAATAAGTGTCAAAAATAGGCAGTTCATATCAGTTGCTTAGCGGTCACTACCCACGACTATTTATTCAGTGGCCATGAATTTGCTGTCCTCATCATAAGTAGTCCTATTGATTACAATTGGCCAAATTAACTTTTCATGGGTTTCGGAACGCCACTTAACGGATTTGAAGGTGAACTAATGACCCTGGTTTAAACTAGATCAAGAGAGGGAGAGAGAAGGAGAATGTATCATTTGGAGATACCTAGGATACTGGCTCTATGCTGGAGGAGTGTTTAAAATGCTCCTCGGTGTGCATCCAATGACACGATAGTCCAATGGTACTGCGACTTCCGGGAATTTCGGATCGTTTTCCTTCCATGGAATCAGGTCTAAGCTTGGAAAATTTCCCCATGAAACAAGTCTTGAATTTATTCCTTTTTGATGAATTTAGCAATGAATGTGATTTGCTATTCAGAAGCCATTTGTTTGAGTTTTAAAGGAAGCTGAGGAAATCATTTTCTGTTACCTTCTAATTGTAATACTTGTCGGGCTGTTGGTAGAGATTTTAAAAATTGAATTGATAAAAGTTGACAGTTGCGTATGACAATACAATAGCAAAGTCAATTAAAATCAATACTACTCGGGGGAACACTTACAGTGTCACTGGCAGCCGGTTGCCAAAGGTCTCCGTATCTCCTTCCCAGAACATGTGTTCTTGTATTGTGGACTTTCTTTGCGTGTTCGCATTATAAAATCTACTCTGGTACAAACCTTAACCTGGATCTTGATCTTGGTGCAAAATATGAATTTTCCATTCTTTTCAGAAGAAGGATTGTAGCTCTGTCATTTTCGTTCTAATGGTATGGACCATCACCTGAAGGGTATTGCTTCCACGGTCTACCAATTTTTTCCCCAACTCTCTAACTTATGCACTAATTCAACCTTGAAATATCACTCGAAAGTAGTTCTTAATGACAAGCCTTTTTCACTGATGCCTAAAAGATAATCACACCACCTCATAAGTCACGATTCCCTTCACCGCTATCTCGATTTATCCTAATTTTCATCCCCAAGTACCTACAGCTAAATCCTCAGTGTCTCCCGTTCTAATTTACCCATCACTAGCAGAGAGAAATGAAGTGAATTCAATTCTTCCACGTTGTCTTTTGTCTTCATTTTCATGTTTTCACCAAATCACATCTCCATTTTGTTTGGTAAGTGAAAGGAGATTAAGTAAGTGGCTAGGATGGAAAAATTGCAAGTCTTTGAGTATTCCTTTATTTCGGTCTAATTATGAGATCGACTTCTGATCATCTCGATTGCTCATTACATTACGCATTACGCTTACTTAAAAAATTCTTTTATCATTCATATACGTGGTGGGAACTTGAATGGTTGCTGACTAAAATCCGCATGAATCGTGGCATCATGAAGAGAAGCCCCGGCCATCAAAACATGGAGCAGCAGGGAAGGACGAACTGACAGGAGTTTTTTAGACACACTTAACTGGATGTATTGACCTCCTCAATGAAACTGCCACTCAATGAAGACCTTTGCTGCTACTCATATAAACCAGTGTTGCAGAGGTCAGCTTGTCTGACAGAGTCGAGGAACTTCCCGAGTAAAGGGAAATATCCTGCCGAAGCACAACCTATCTGGTTTCTCTCCGATAAGAAAAACTTCCATTACAAATGAACGAGAATAAGATAGAATAACATTTTGGTTTGGCCTACATATAGTTAAAAAGACACTCCTTCAAACTCACTGGCTAAATACCCTCAAAGTGTCATGGTTTTCGGCTGTCCACTGCAGTCGAGGGTGATGCAATCCCTCCTTCAACGCATTTTTTCGAAAGAGGCTTAGGTTAAATTTAGTTGCCTAAGTGGAATTTGCTGGCCACTATAGTAGTTAGGGCCTGGATAGCGAACACAGCTGGCCAATGGTAGGCCAGATATGTGGCGGCAGCAGAATTTGGCTCCTTGTCACACCTCAAGGACATGTTGAAAATGGCTGTCATTCGGTTTTTGCGATTGCTCCAGACAAATGCATTCTTGACCTATTAACCCCCCCCCCCCCGACTTTAATCCGTTGATTTACAATGCTGGGAAAGGGGCCGTTGAGGGAGACATTATTCTCCGTGCCAGTATTATTAAAGCCAGCCAGTCAATGAGCTGAAGCGTAAAGGTTTTGTGTTTGCATTGTGAGGCTTATTAGAAATAGTTTTTGAAATGCAAGAATGTCGTCTGTGAGGCCAGTCTCAATGTTCCTTGGTGCACATTCACAGGGCGTAACGAATAAGCACGACCGTTAAACGCGGCTTACAAATGGAGTGCTTTTATTTTATTCGATATTGACTATTATGCATCTCCGTTCATAGTTTCCCAATCTTTTGCGATCATTTTAAAGTTTGACTTACGAATTATGAAAACATTTATTTACATCAAATGGCAGGCGTTTTGATGGTTATCATTAGCCCTTTAGTTGACTTCAGGCTTCACTGAAGGAGTGGAACATCAAAGTGAAAAAAGGTCGAGAGGGGGGGGGAGGAACAGGAGAGTATTTCAAAGACGAAGGTAGAAAAAGTAGTCGAATATGACATACAGTGGGGTCATGGCAGTT
>UZAE01000828.1:0-17818 GCA_900617975.1 Rodentolepis nana | reverse complement strand
TAAAATGTAAAATGTAAACAAAATTTATTTATTTATTTCAAATGGCAGGCGTTTTGACAGGTATCATTAGCCCTGGAGCTGACTTCGGGGCTTAACAGAGAGGAGGAGGAGGAGGAGGAACATCAAAGTGACAAAAAGTCGAGAGGGGGGGACAGAATAACGATTCACAGATGTGACAGAGACAGACAAAAGAGCAGAAAAGAGGTTAGATGAGTACTGTGGAAGTGGTGGAATATGACATACAGTGGGGTGATGGTAGTTTGAAGTGAGAAGTCAACTGCTGATTAATAGACTTTTTTGCCGTATGAGTATACGTTGCCCAGGGTGCACCACGTGGAGATAAGTCTATCGCAAACCCCATGTAAAAAAATGTGCAATAGGGCTTCAAATTCAGACCGGTCTTTCTGTCGGTGCTCTTATGCACGAGGTCTCTGATTCACATAATAAACTCTCTAGCTAACTAAATTTTCACTTCTCATATGTACTGTGAGGACTTGGTTAGCCTTTAAGTCACTTACTATTACCTCTTCCGAGTGATGGGAAAACTGATCACTTGAGTATCTTAATGTGATTACTTAACTAATGAGAGATAATTAATGTCAAATACGATTGAAACACGAACCATTCGCCAAGATGACAACTTGAATTTATTTTTTATTGATAGCTAGCATTATGAGTATCGACTCTATCTTTTATGTTTTCACCAACTTTGATCATCAACCTATTTACAGACTACCTTTATTTCCTTTTTATCTTCACAATCTAAGTATCTTTATTGTGGTCGTATTTTGAGTTCAAAGTCATTTCGGTAAAGCGTTTTTACCCAATATGCGTTATTCCTCTATTATCCACTTTTAGCCAGTGCGATTGGCTATTCTACATTGTGATGTGATTTAAGTATTAAATTTGTCGATTAAAAAAGCGCTTTTTTAAGGAGGTTGCAGCTACAGTCCACGCGGTGATGCAGCGACTCAATTTCGCCCTTCCCTACCGCCTAGTGTGGCAGTCCAAGGTAGGTCCTGCTGCCTGGATGGGCCAAGACACAGCCGATGCTCTACGAGGTCTCGCTCGTCTTGGACGAAAACACGCCATCTTGGTGCCTATTGCCTTCACCACCGAGCATATAGAAACCCTTTACGAGTTGGATATTGAGTATGCTGCGGACTTAGCTAAGGAAGTTGGAATGTCTGTTGTCCGACGGGCATCTGCACCTAATGATAATCCTTTGTTCATTCAGGTTGGTTTTACTTTTCCCTCATCAGATATTTGTCCTTTTCATCACGAGGCTTGCACTCCTGCCTATTTCCGCTTATATTTAGCAAAAAAATAAGTTGGCAAGATACGTTTAAACGTCTTTGGCCTTTAGTATTACATTTACAGAGAAGAGTGAAAAACGGAATAACATAATTTCGGCCTTGAAACAAAGATTCCTGCATAATTTCGGTTGCAATTGGTGCCTCTCTCTTTAAGACCTTTATACGTCGATGTTTTTCAAAATCGAGCTCGATTTGAAGATAATTGGATGACAATTGCTTTTTTAGTTCGACCTCGTGATTATTTCGGGCTACTAACTAGTTCAGATTTATTTTTATGACTGAAGGAAGCGTGTCATCAATTTGACCAAATTTAGGACGCGGTGGTACCACCATAACTCAATGAATAAACTTGTTAGACTTTCATCTAGCTTACAGATCAATTTTTCTACATCTCATAGCTTTAGTATAATTGTGTGCAAATACTTATATGAGAAAAATAACATTAAAATATTTCTATCGAATGCGAGACAAAAATTTTTAGCCTTACAATCTCACGTAAGAGGAAGATAGATAAAAAATAGGGCTTGATAAATTGGACCTAAGTGTATAAGAGATTACTGAAAAGAAGACTGTCATTTACTGTTGCGGATGCCTTCCGTCGAGTGGTTATCCATTATCTTAGACTGCTTAAAATGGTAAAATTAAAAAAAGAACCTAAACCGCTGGTCTTAAAAACCCACCTTTTCATGTGCAGTAACTTTACCTTTAGAACACCGACTTTCTTCCTTAGGTTACATTAGTTCTTATTACCTGAATGCAAATCAAGCAGGAACCTGAAACCTGAACCATTGTGTTGATGTCGGGCTATTCGTCCATTTTAAATCATGCGTTCTCTAGAATAGTGGCAATGCTGACACTGGTCTAGCTTCATCTAACCGGTGGAGTTATTGCTAACGTGTGTGCCTGCTTAGTCAATTGACATTACATTGATTCATATCTGTGAACATCTTATAATTGTGCTCTTAAGGGGATGATTGTATATATATATATATTAATATATTGTTGCAGGGTATGGCTACTTTGCTTCTGCGCCACTTAAGAAGCGGGGAGGTCGCCTCTCAACAGTTCTTCCTTCGTTGTCCTGGTTGCACCAACGATCGGTGTTCCAAGGTTCGTCACTTTATTTCTGGAGAAGCCAGTCGTGTGTCAGAGTGGACTAAATCTCAGGGATTTCGCGACGCACCTGATTCCTTGCGGACAAACTCCCTTTAGTCTTATCTATCTCCATTTATGCCTTGAATTCAGCAAATGTCTTATGTTGAAACCTTGTCTACTCTGGCCAATTAAGTAGTTTGTGTATTATTTGAATAAAATGCCTTTTTGAGACACACTTATATTTGATATATTATTATATCAAATGGCAGGCGTTTTGATTGTTATCATTAGCCCTTTAGTTGACTTCAGTCTTCACAGAGGGGAAGGAACATCAAAGTGTAAAAAATTCAAGAGGGGGGGAACAGAAGAGTGTATCAAAGACGAAGGTAGATAAGGTGGAAAAAAGGTGGGATGAGTACTGTGGAAGTAGTCGAATATGACATACAGTGGGGTCATGGTAGTTCGAAGTCAGTTGACAGGTAATAGACTTTTTTGCCGTATGAGTATACGTTGCCCAGGGTGCACCATGTGGAGGTAAGTCTATCACACACCACTTTATATTTGATATAGTTGATTGGTCCGGGTGTAGGCTGACAATATGGTAGTTTTGACTGGTTCATGTACATCTACTATTACAAGAAAAGTACTCAATGATTATCTAGTGGTCATGATTTGCCTTCTCGGTATTTGGCTTTTATGGAAGTAGGTGGAATGATAATATAGGGCATACATTTCCAGACGAATTTAGCTAAGTTAGGTCTAAAGAATAATGATCAGCTTTTGCAAACCGTCAAGGAAAGCAGGCATTTTTTCGATTTCAAATCGAGCTGGAATTAGAGGTTCGTCTCCTTTTTATTTCGCTGCTAGGCTGCTTGAACGTGTCAGTGTTTCCAGGAGCTGAATACACCAGATACCAAAAATAACGCTAATATAAATTACTTCATTAATAGAGTAAATGAAGCAAGGATTGAATTTCGATACGTGTTGCATTTAATAACTTGTACACCCAAACGACAGTGCATGAGAGAAATGCACAATGTGCGAGCAAATCGATTTTGTAAGTATGATTGATCGACATCCGATCAGCAGAATATCGAGAGGAACACGTTCGAAAACGAAAACAAATATGGAGAAGTGGTGCAAAGACACTTTGCTTTTAACTGATCTAGATGAGCGAATGAAAACAGAAAAAATCAATCAGAGATACGCTAATTTGAGATAGGGTTATGGCGCTTCGATTTCCGATCAACTGATCACTCATCTCTCTACCACCGTGGTTATATAGAAAGTTATTGATGGGCTCCCTTGAAAAGCATTCCTGTATCGTTTATAAATACGCCGTTTTTGTGGTCTTCGAGCCTTGGATTAAATTTTACGTTCTATCAATTGGCCCTTTAGCCACAGCTTTATAAATAAACGATTTTTAACCAATTCAAGGTGTATTTGTCTGTATTTAATGTAGTGAAATAGCTTGTGTTATATTCTTGAAATTTCTACCTATTCTTACAGTAAAATTAAATACCAAAGTTGTTCGCTTGGAACGTGGTAGCATGAAATCTTTTGGAAGACTTATCAATCTAGTAGAAGAAACATACTGATTGAACATCATTGGGACTCCACTCCTTAACCCCCCCCCCCCCCCACCACCCAACCGTTTTACCCCCATCGCATGGCTTTGAGAGATTAGATACTTCTTCTTGGATTATTCAGCCGCGTTGCAGGTCGTGAATAGTTATTGACGGATTACATGGATGGTTGCTGGTTTCCATAGGAAAACTTATTTACAAAAAAACGTTGGCCCTTTTAGTTGTCTTGAATCTGATCCAGCAAGATTATATACTTTTCAAATTTAAAGGAATTGCCTGTGGAGTTTAGTCCTATTATCACATACCCCATTAAAACTTGAAACATTGATAATGTCTTCCTCAAGAGACTTTCTGCTTCTTTTTAAATTACAATATAATCAGTAATCATTCTACCTAAACATTGAATTGCTCATCAATTAGGTTTTGCTAGGTTCTTTATATACCAGTAAATTTCTATCAATTATCACAGTTCAGCATTTCGAAATTCTCTCCTTTCTATGCTTGCCACCTTTCAGTTCACTCATCAGTCCTTCCTGAAATAAAACACCACTAATTTATACCTCTCCTTATTGTTTGATTTTGGTTAAATTTTAACGTAGTCAAAAAGGCGACAGTTAAGCAAGTTTATACTAATTTGATGACAGCTTGATTCTGATTCACCAATAATTCATGTGGCACATCAATCGAGTAGTTGGCATATGGGACAGCATGATTGACAACGAAGTTAACTTTTAAAATTTTAATCTCAAGGGAAAAAACTAAGCAGGGCAAGTGTCTTTAATAATCTTGTTCATCACATGGAAAATCTGGGTGACATGCTTTCACTTAAGTGGTGGACCAGTTGGGGAGATCATCTTTGGTTCTCAACCTACCAGTACCCTCTAGTTTGAATTTCAATTGCTACAAATAAATGTCTTCCAACAGTCCACACATGCAATTTCCCCATTATATCCTCTTCGAAGCGCACTTTTTCCCAATTTTTTGTCTAACGTCTGTTTGGAATCCGCTTGAAGTTGCTTCAACTAACTGTTTCTGTCAGCGAATCTATGAAGCACTCAATTCAGTCAAATGGAATTTCAATATCATTCTGCCAATATATCATTTTGGGCAGCAAATTTCTCAGAGATTTTATCAGCAAGCACTCGGTCAAATCACTATTCTTCTGCCATGTAGACAAAAAATTATATTCAGAGGAGTGCTTTTCAACTCACGAATAAAATATACTTGTATTCAAAAACTCCTCAAACGAACCTAGGCAACTGATCTTCCTTTCCTAGGTAACCCCCCCCCCCTTACCCCTTCCCCCTGCCCCCTGCCCCCTTCCACCCCCTACCCTTCACTCTAGTCGATAATAAGGCCTTGTGTTTCTATTTCTGGATATGGGAGAGCAAACCCTCCCCCTTAATATGAACCGTCAGTAAATCAAATGGGATAATCTAACCGGTGAATTAGTTTAATTAATTTCATAGTTAGCCATATTTTATTTCATGTGTCTTTGTCTTACGCCCGAAATAAATTCATAATTAAGTGCCTTTGAGACCTCTAATTGTTTCGGAAAAAAGCGAGCACCATTCAGTGTGATAATAGGGTAGTTATAATAATAATAATACATCTTCGTTATCAGATTGGTTTTAAAATTTAGGTCCATTTTAAATCCGAATTCGCTAAAAGAATACGTTAAATGGTGATGAGTTTTAACGACTAAATGGCAAATTCAATGCTTTTTGACGCATTTAAAGGCTTCTCGTAACGGGAACATATTGAGTGGGTAAGTCCTAGCGACTTGTCTAGACTTGTTCTTACTTGAACGAAGAGATGGAGGCCACAATTTAGAATGGCCTTATTTACAAAGGTGAAATTTATATACGAACTGACAGTTTCATCGTAGAAATGTCCATAATTTGATTTACAATGAAAGTTGTTCCATCCTTGAGCAATATCCGCTCTTTTGGTACACTGTTTTGTTCATATAAATTTAGAACGATAATCGACTTCAAGAACGATATATATAAAACAAATGGGCAAATAAACGAATATTTATATACTTTCTTAAATTCCTGATCAACCATTCCGTTCAAATTGTCAATTTAGTTTCCAACAAGTGGCACAACCTTCAGTGCTGTTTATACCCAACTGATGTACTTATGTGCTTTTTCGCTGAATATGTTGACCTCTATCAGATGCCTATTGTTACACATTTTTTATTAGCACCCCATGTCTAAATGTTACATGATATGACAGATTACCCTTGGTCTCTATTTCAGTGAAAAAGTTAGATAATAAAACGGTTAAATTCAACAATTGAACGGGAGAGTATTCAAAGTTGTATGAAATTTCTGACAATATAATTTATTTATATTTATTTTGATAGTTATCATTAGCCCTTTAGTTGACTTCAGGCTTCATAGAGAGGAGGAGGAACATCAAAGTGAAGAAGTCGAGAGAGGGAGGGAGAACAGAAGAGCGCTTCAAAGATGTAAAAGTGACACTAGATACAGAAGGTGAGGTGAGTACTGTGAAAGTAGTCGAATATGACAAGGTAAGATGAGTACTGTGAAAGGGGTCAAATATGACAAATAGTCGAGGTAAGATGAGTACTGTGGAAGGGGTCGAATATGACATACGGGTGAGGTGAGTACTGTGGAAGTAGTCGAATTTGACATACAATGGGGCCATGTTAGTTTGAAGTCAGAAGTCAACTACCGATTAATAGACTTTTATGCCTTATGAGTATACGTTGCCCAGGCTGCACCACGTGGAGATAAGTCTATCGCTCACCCCTCTGACAGTATTATTAATTCGCTGAAACTATTCCTCAGCTGGTTACACTAACAGTGGGGTTAATATTTATAACGAATGGCAGGCTTTTTGATAGTCATCATAAGCCCTTTAGTTAACTTCGGGCTTCACAGAGGCAGGAACATCAAAGTTACAACAGTCGAACGGGGGAACAAAAGAGTGATTCACAGATGTAAAAGAGAGACAGATACAAAGGCAGAGAAAAGGCAAGATGAGTACTGTGAAAGTGGTGGGATGTGACATACAGTGGAGTCATGATAGTTTGAAGTCAACTACCGGTTTATAGACTTTTGACGTATGAGTATACGTTTCCCAGGGTGCACCACGTGGCGGTAAGTCAATCGCGCACCACGAGGCACTAATATAATATATTCATGAGTTCTCGCAAAAAATGGGTCAAAATGTAGTCAATTAACAAGACCCTTTGCTTTTAAAAGATTTACTAAAATCTCAAATTGAGTTTCCATTTAGTGGGACAGGTAAATTGAACATTAATTACGGCATGGGTCATAGGAATCTGGGCCAAAACGGGACAGATGGGCATGAAGCCTCTCATTGCCTATTTAATGACATATGCAGGATTTGCTTGTAAAGAGATCACAACTTCACTTTCTTTAAAGGAAATTATTTCTAAAATTTCTATACAATTCACAAAGAAACATCATGTCAAATTTTTAATAAATAAAAGTAATGGCCATCTATTCCTTTTTATACTAATATTGATAATTTTGGCGAGTTCATTTGATCACTGGATGAACATTCATGAACCTCGGTTTTGATAAAAGAAATCTACAACCTAGGATATGACGATAAATCCCTCAATTTCCCCTGTGCAAAATGTTTTGAAATGCCTTAACCATACGAAAATGGTGTTGTATTTCACGTTTCCTTCCAATTATAATGGAAGAAATAACAAGGAAATTTATTGGTATTTCCATGAATTACTGCGAATTACTATGTGCTACAATGTTTTGAATTAATTTGTTCTATCCTTCTTAATCGGAATATGGTCTACCTTCCTCTCACGATTATTTGTCTCGATTGCGCAGAGTGAAAGTAGGCAAATATGGTAGAGAGCAGGAAACAAAAGTAACTAAAATATTTATATTTATTTCAAGTGGCAGACGTTTCGATAGTTATCAATAGCCCTTTAGTTGACTTCAGGCTTCACAGAGGGGAAGGAACATCAAAGTGGAAAAAACGTCGAGAGGGGAGGGGACAGAAAAGTGTTTCAAAGATGTAAAAGAGACAGACACAAAGGTCGAGAGTAGGGTAGGGCAAGTACTGTGGAAGTGGTGGAATATGACATAGAGTGGGGCCATGGTAGATTGAAGTGAGAAGTCAACTGCCAGTTAATAGACATTTTGTTGTATGAGGATACGTTGGCCAGGGTGTACCACGTGGTGATAAGTCTATCGCACACCCTGTAACTAAAATATATAGTCTAGATAACAGAGGATATTACAAAATTCAACTAACTATTTCAGGGTGGTGAGATTTGACTTTGTTAAATACACAACGTCGCAATATCGCTGTCACTAATAGATGATATAATGAAATTAAAAGAAAATAAGAACGAAGTTGAATAAACGGACTAACCGCCTAGGAAATGAACGAATGCCAAACAAGCTTTTTAAATTACCTTGTAAACATTGTTGCTATTTACTAATGACAAGAGGGCACAGAACGAAAGTTTCTTTTTAGTTGGTGTTAAGATGATTGTTACTAAAGTGCTTACAATCCTAGGGCGAGAGAATTGCTACATTGGTTTGAATTGTCGTAATTAAACAAATTAATTTTATTATTATTTCTGCTATTATGTGTTGTTTAAAAATTTGCATTCAGCAGCTTCTTCCTTGCCTTGGAATATAAAGGCCTTGAAAGCTTTAAAAACGATTTCTTTTGAGAAAAAACCCATGGAACCTTCCAACTTAGCACAAAAACAAAAGTCCAGGCTTAATTACACTTCAAAGGCTCATTTAAAATCTCCCAAATTAGGCAAAAGTGAAATTGATTAAGGCTTTGAAAAATAATATCAGCTTTGACTAAATAGAATCAATATTTCAAGAAGGTGACATCAAAAAACCGGATTATTCTTACGTAACGTTACAGAATAGTTACCATGAGGGTTAACTAGTCATTGAATTCATTTCTTATTTTTCCTTAATTGTTACCTCATTACACTTGAGCTACTTTCAATTAATTCATATTTTATTTACTGTTTGTAGGTAGTTTATCGATTTTTCCAAATTGTACAATTTTTATTAAACTTCTCTATTAAGCCTCAATTTCGGGTCACCGGCCTCAATGTTTCTTTCCGCTCAATACTTTCTTTAAAATAGCGAACCTACAATCACTTCCTCGTCTTCATATCTTCAGCTACTGAAGTTCGCAAAAATGGAAATCCTTAAAACTCAGCAAGCTCTTGTCGTTTTTCTATTCCTAAACCAAATATACACTGGAATTTTCTCAAGTAAACTTTTAGCTGTTATTTAATAACTATCGTGTCAGCCTGTAGAGTGACATCAAAAGTGGATATTTGTGGTCTTGCATAGTTACTAATTCTCTGGCACACATTGCCGCTTCTCTTCTAACAATTTGGTTTAGTCACAACATTAAAAAAGGAGGCTTTAACACCGAACCGCAAATCTAGGCAAAGTTGGCTGACGGTAGAATAAATGTTTATATCTCATTTGGTTCATCTAAAAAAGGACTGCCATTTCGGTAATTTTGTCTTTATAATTTTAAAAGATATACAAAGATGGAGTTCCTTGGGCATGTTCTGTCCTTAAAAATAAGTCAGAATAGGCAAGTGAAATATAGCGAAAGACACTTCCTTGTCAGCATCACCAATTCAGCACCATTTATTCGACTCTTTTATTGGCGTTCACCCATTGAAGTTATTCTCCACTTAGCAGAATTTCACAGGCAGATATCAACTGACCACTCCATGTACTGACCGAATGCAACTCAGTTTTAGTTCACAATGAGGATCACTATCTAGCCACCTTCAACATAAATGGCCCCTCTCTGTAAATAAAAATATTAATATATTATTAATCAAACTATAGTCTCTATTATCGCTGTATTTTACGTCTAACTTACATTTAGAAAGTTAGTTAAATCCAACGATATTCTAAAACTGGTTGTTTATTCATATCATTAAAATAACTTCATGAGCCACACCCTTGTAAAGTTAAGCCAAATTAATTTATCAGTTTACTTCAATTTGAAAAGTACTTGTCTACTGAAGTTTTAGCACATACATGCTTCAAGGTCGATGTGATGAAATGTAATGAAATTATTATTTCAAGCTTGACTGATCAGCTGATACCTGTCCGGCTTTAACTGAGTTTCTCATGCACTTACTTTATTTGTAAATATATATAAGAAACAAAATGTTCATTACCATGTTTTTTGAGAAAAAAATTTCGTTTATAGGTTTCGGTAATACCAAGCAACATAGTATGTTCAATGACTTCGTATTGCGGTAAATATGGCATTTTATAGACAATGACGACTGTCTTTATCATCTCCCATAAGAATTATCGCGTGGTAGAATAGTTTCAGGACAGTTAAAAGGAACCGAATTGGTGATAATTATATTCATTTTATTGAAAGAGATAGTAAATATCATTCAATAGAAGAATTAGCCATGGAAACGGTAGAAATATGAAGGCGAGAGTTATTTAAAGACTAGAAGAAATATAGACATATTTCCAAACCTGAATTTCCTCTGGATCTGAATTTTTGAATTAGTTGAACTAAGGGATCTTATGTACACTCGAACATCCTGGAACATGCTAAAAGCGTTAGGGAGGAAATGATGTTTTGAGTACGGAGTCCTTCTAACCAATCAAGAGTCATTGTGGGGTCAATACCATAGCAAACTTATTCCACATCTTAAGTCATGTCTCTTCGATATTGTTGAGGTAGATTAGCTAATTTCCGGAGCCATTTCATATTAGGGAATATTGCCATAGAGATAGTTGAAGTTTAGTCAAGGGTTTTTCATGTAGCATACTGCTACACTATTCAATATATGGCATAGCATTTAGTTGCTAATTGTTTCCGATTTGTGTAGATGGGTATTTTTATAGCATTTTCGTCAAAATTCCTTAGCACATGTTGAATTAGCATTTCAATAATACAACCCTAATATACGATATTTTTCGATGCCCTATTATTGACAAATATTATAGATTAACTAAGCGGGATTCATAACAAGCAAGATTTTTCTTTAAATTTCATTTATTAAAATTATAAGGGAAAGTGCTTAATTGACCTATTTATTTATGCTTTATTTACTTATGTCACATTTCTTTACCTTTGTAGTGGTATCAGATTCCAATTAATATGGAAAATGGATCTAGCATTTATAATTTGTCAAAAAACACCTTTCGACAAAAAACCCCTCCAAAACAATTCCCTAGACAGGAAGTACTGGAGAGGAGAAAAGCGTTTATTATAAGTACGTGCTAAACTTGAGTCAAGTAATTCATTAACCAAAAGCAAATTTCCTTTGCAGTAGACTAATTTTGCAGTGAAATGCTAGACGCTATAGCAGTGTCCTATTAATTATTTAACAGAATGTAAACGAGACTAATCAGTTTCACAAGAAAGTCAAACAAGATAGTTAAATTAAAATTTGTTTTTGATAGGTATTTTGATCTGATTAAACAAAGCTCATGAAAATATGGCGCGCCTAGATGAGCGCAGGTTGGTTCGATTGCATGCCATCTATTTGATGAAAGAAGGCCCAACTTATTCTCTATTCTATATTCGAATGCAGGAGTGTGCGATAGACTTACCTCCACGTGGTTCACCCTGGGCAACGTATTCTCATACCATGATCCCACTGTATGTCTTATTCGATCACTTCTACCGTACTTATCCTACCCTTTCTCTGCCTTTGTGTCTGGCTGTCTCTTTTACATCTTTGAATCACTCTTCTGCCCCCCTTCTCCACTTTTTCTCACTTTGATGTTCCTCCTCCTCTCTGTGAAACCCGAAGTATGATAAGTATCATAACGCCCGCAATTTGAAATAAATAAATAAATATTCGAATGCAGCAAAAAAATTTCTTTCGATTGAATGCGTCAATAAGCGTGTGCTTTTTTGAATCTGATGGAAAGAGGTGAAGAAAAAGTGATTAATACAAACCATTCTTCTCATATTTCAAGCTGCCAGACGTCAGCTTTATTTTCGTGATTGAGAACACTATAGATTAGAAATTAAAGCCATATTATACATCGACAAAAATTTTAAAGGATCTTGAAGTACAACTAACTTTAATTAGAATATGTTTGTGACGTTTTCAATTCGAAATCCCGTAGTTTGATTTCGAAAGCAATTCTATACTTTTAATGAGAAAAAGTGGACTGGTGTTTATATTATGGCGATATGTTAAGTAAAAGGTGTGAATAATAAGCTTGAAGCTCTTAATATTTATTTATTTTTGTGAAGTAAAAGGTTGGATTTCTTAGAGAACACCATCGGTGCAAGGTTATTTACGTGACAAAAGTAAATGTTCTTAAAGTTGGGGTTAAAGTACAAAGACAATATCATTGTTGAAGTCTATAATGGAAGGTAATCTGGTCTGTATAAAGATCAATACTCACTCAAGTACAGATCGGCAGATAGAGATCGGAACGTGATCATTCGGCGGGTTCAGTATCTTATAGAAAGAAATGTTAAATTCTAGTGTCCGTGATTTGCGTGCGTAGCATCATGTATTTTATCATTCAAACGGATAGTAATAGTCGTACAACTTTGTAGTAATTAGCAAGTCGATACGCCCTTGTACGAGACCACGAAGACTACCAAGATGAATTAGCTCTTGAAATGACCAGCAGTGAACACGAAAAGCAATTACTCAAAGAATTGGATAATTTCTAGCAAGAATTAGTGAAAAGGAATAGCATTTGATTATGTTTATAATAAATTACTGAATCAAATTATCATGAGTACTTTCGAAAGCGTTACTTTTTAAATAGTGACTAAGATAGCGGACATTTATTAAAGCCCTTTCAATAAATTTTTCGTTTATTTACATTAGAACATAGCAGAATCAGAACATCCAAGACTAGCAAAAAATTCAATTCACCGCACAGAAGATATTAAATCAGCAAAAACCCAAAAATCACCCACCTTCTATTCCTGGCCTTTAATTAGGATCCACCTCTAGTAAATAAGCAATTCGTTTGTAAATCGTTATAGCAGCAATGTTTTCCAAAAAACTCACAAAAGGTCTCACCTTATTAACTCGTGTTCATGGGTGTGAACGATCTCAGGCTGGACACATGTGCAGTAACGCCTTTATGCTTGCACATAAAACGAGCAATTCTAGAGCAGCGAAACTGCAGCAGTAAATGCAGTTTAGGATAAATTAGTTTGGAACACCCAACACCCAACACATACATCCACTTTACCTAACTTTTAATTTATAGACCTAAAGTTGATGAAAGGTAAGTTAAATTACACTAGGGATCAATGCATTTTCGACGTTTCAATGTGATTGCACTAATAAATAGCAAAAAATCTTTATAGGATTTGAGAGGAATTCATAACAAACTTCTTCCGAAACAAGCGTTATATATGATTTAATGTTGAACCACTCACCAACTTATCGAACTCTTCAGGCTATTTAAATGCCAATTTTGATTTTAAAAAATTAACTGATAAGATAAAGGGAACACTCACAGAAGGAGAAACAAGCCCCATCCAATCAAGCTGAGAATATTTGACCCTCCTCAGTGCTCACCTTGAGAAATGGATGATTGACCCCAATGGTCAATTCCGAAGGACAGAGTGTTTACGCAGGAGGTTCATATCAGAGATAATCCATAGTAACTGCCATTAGGCTTAGGAATTCGATGTCGGATCGATGTTTTACATAACACTATTGAAAAAGCGCAACATCTGAACGCCCTGATTCATGGATCTATTCATTCTCTCTAGGTATTACCCACCGACTGACTCATACCTCTGTTTAGTCGTCGATTACTGATCAGTAGAAAAACAATACTCAGCAACCACCTTAACAGAACTCATTTTACCAGTTCATTTCGGTCTATATTGTCTTCGCTCAGAACTGCAAGCCAATATCTCCTACTCCATTATATTTCCTCCCCTCTTTCATGGGCCTCACACAAACAATAAGTGATTTCCCTATATATGAGTTACCTTTTAAATGAAGCTTTTTTAAAAGAGGATCGTACGATCCATTGGGCGTTAATGGGTTAAGTCAGTTAACGATTTTCCATCTAAAGAATTCAAATCTTTTCGATCTGCTTACAAGTTCGCCCTTTCTCTTCGCCCACTTCTAAATAAAGACATCTTGCTTTGGATAAACTCATTGGACTGTGTGAGCTTCTAGCGTTATATAAATAGCTCATGATCGATACAAATGGTTAATGGAAATGTGCTTGTATGGTACCAAAAATATGCAAAGGTGAGTGGAGACTCTATAAAAACGGGCAGGAGCTGACTGTTCAAATAGTAAGACCGAGGTTAATTCATAAGTTTTGGTCTACTCAAGTGATCTTCAATTCTCATTGTGGAGGAAAGAATGAGAAAGCGGTGGTGAGAGCTTTGCATTATAGGTATACGCTTTCCTGGTTAGTAAAATAGTCAACACAATGTACCATCCAGAATTCCTGTCTACTTATCAAAATCATTTTTTTCACACTGTGTAGGCATTTGCTCGAAGTATTTTTTATATTATATATATATATATATATATATATATATATTCATATTCATTTGCACATATATATAGATATATATATGTGTGTGTATGTGTATATCAAATGGCGAAGTTTACGATAGCTATCATTAACCCTTTACCTGACTTAGGGCTTCATTTAGTCACGATTAGTCGAGGAGGACGGGGTGGGGGGGGGGGCAGAAGAATGATTCACAGATGTTAAAGAGGCGGACACAAAAGTAGAGAAAAAGGAAACTCGAGTACTGTGGATGTGGTCGATTGTGACATGGAGTGGGATCATGGTAATTTGAAGTCAAATGCCGGTTAATAAACTTTTTGCCGTATGAGTAAACGTTACTCAGGTTATACCATATGGAGGTAAGTCTATCGAGCAACCTAAAATTTTAATATTTTTTCGAGTTTATTTAATTTTAGCATATCATTCACGTCACAATGCATTATAACTACTTTCCAAGAAAATAATGACCATTGCAAGTCTACGTCTTTATCATTATTTATTTATTTATTATTTATTCTAATGTTGGCGTTCAAGGCGGTACTTAGCATTTTTGTGAGTGGAAGAAATATGCCTTATTCTTAGCAGTGTGTTGCTTTTATCTAGAAATTTTGAAATAAAAAAAGATTTTAACTATCTTGTCTAGTTAATCATCAGAACACACTTCATCCTGCTATTGATATGAAATGAGAAAAAAACTACTGTAAAATTTGACGTATATTTTTATCATTGAAGAAAATAAAATACTAACACCCAGTCACACTAGAAATACTTTGTCTCACTTCATAAATGAAGACCTCAGTCTACTTGGCCTTAATTTATACCAAAGATTAGCTTTATCCACATTGCATTGACAGCTATGATTCATAATTGTTTAATTACTTTTCATCTATGAGAAATGTGGATCAAGGAGGGAAATAGATTCAAAGATTGCCTCCTGCTGAATTGAATGGGTTTTGTTGTTACCATCTTAGGTACTTCTTCCATAATTATATCTATTAGAAGACAAGGGGTACTGTACAACATGTTGGTACAATGGCCCATTGTCTAGAGACAAGCACATGCTTTCATACTCCAAGCGTTTACAGCCTCCGTAGCTGAGTCATAGTGAAAATATATTTTTAGCAAGTAGTTCTACTATAATCCCGTAATAAAATTTATTTTTACTACTCTTACAACCCTATTACCGTCCAGAAATGGCGACAAATCCCCAAACGCAAAAACAACACTGGATCAAACTAATTGCAATAATTCACTTAGAATTAAAATTATTATGATCGACAGTACTATAAATACCTGTTGGAATTTTTAATAGTGAGAAGCAATTGAAGCCGAATAACGGCAGTTGAGGTTCCGAGACTCAAATCTCCTTATTAATTCTCTGAATACCATCAAGTGTTGGTCCGCGACGAAAACCGCTTATTGACGGATATTATTTAATTAAAAATGGTCGATTCGCCATGTCATTTACTTTTGAATGATTGTGAAGACAGTTTTCTGTTTGTTTTCAGTTCATCGCCATAGAGATTTATCAGGGTAATGGTGAGATAAGTAAAAGCTACGTTGACTCAAATTGAACACCAAACCAGCTTTATTAATTATTATTTCTAAGTTGTTATATCCATCTTATATATTGGATAATTTATAAGGGAGGAATGTTTTTTAACACAATTAATCCTATTTTTATCAGAAACAATGTCAACTCAAGCTTCTTAGTATGCTCTAAAAATGGTATGTTAACTTTAGAACTAAACGTCATTTGTCCTTTTCGTTTACTCTGAGATGATTTGTCAGATGAGTGGAAAAAAGTTGACAAGATATAAATATATTTAGGTAATAGAAATGAAGAAAAAATTGAAAAGGTGTAAACATTTTGAAATGTCTTGATTATGTTATCTGGAGCAAAATCGAGTTTCAGCCTTTTAACCAAAAAGATAAGAGTGGCAATTTTCCGTGTAATTTAATTTTAAAACAATTAAAATTTTTCTGTAAAGTATAATATAAGTAACGCAATTAACAAATCTTATAGAGCTAAAATCGATAATTACGATAAAATTAATCTCAACTCTCCAAGTACTAAAGTGCATCCGAAATACATGTTAACGAAAATCAATAATTGTTTAAAAAATACCTGAAATCGGTAGAGTGTATGTTTATAAAATAAATGGCAGATTTCCAGTCTTATAGTAAATTAATGAACAATAAAAGGTGTACAAAGACGGAACTTTCGAAATTCCCATTTGCTGAACAGTATTGCAAACCGGTAATTTGTAAATTACGCAGCCTTAGCCATCATTACGAGGTGATGTAGAAAAGACGTCTTTTATTTTAAGCTGCAGGAAGCGCACTTTCGTATAAATTTGCCACACAAGATTATTATACGTGTTGAAGAGAAGAATTTTCGTTATTTGATTAGTCATGGAAATCTCCTTTTTGTATGTTCAAAAATAAAATCTGAACACATTTTAATTTTTAAAAATTAGTATCATGGACTCTATCATTAAGTAACTCAACTAATTATTAATTTTAACTATTGAATTTATTTATTTTTAATATTTAAACGTTACCATAATCGTAGATTTCAGTGAAGATTAAATTACATGAAAGAAGAACCGCAAATGAGGCAAACAGTTTGGTGCTGAAAAAGCACATTTCTTAAATCTATAAGGGTGTCATCAACAACTCGAGATATTCATCTAAATTCTTCAAAGACACAATATTGATAGAATGATATAACTGGAGGGCAATTGCTTTGTCCATTTTGTTTAAACTAACACGTGGAATTTAAAACTAATTACTGACAACATTCATTATTTTAATGAGAATTTACAGGTGTATTTATTGCTTTAAAGTTTAAACTTGGCAGGTTGATTCATTTGACCTTTCACTGCTACTGCAGAAAATACAAATGGAGAATGAAAAGCAAAATGTCTACGCCAATAATAATGAAAAACCTTAATGCATTCGGTATTTAATGAAATGTGCTCCCCAATAAACAACTTGCTGCCAATTATAATTTGCGTACTTTTATTTTAATAGTTTTGTGTAAAATTAAAAAAATATGACTTCAGGTGTGATCTTGAGTTTGTGGGGCACGTTATCACTGTGTGCGTCATCGTATGCCTGCATGTCTGCTCGCCAGGATTGGGAGGTGCGGCCGTACAACTCTTTGTGCAGCGACCATGCAAACAGTGACCAATCATCAACCTCTGTTTTGATCATGAGTAGCTCCATGCGTGTACACATCCGCAATAGCCTTACTGAATAAACGTGCTCCGTGCTACACGTCTGTTTACTT
>UZAE01000827.1:0-17826 GCA_900617975.1 Rodentolepis nana | reverse complement strand
TATAGTTTTGTGTGAGATGTTCAGAAAGTCTAAGTTTGGACGATTCTGGGGAGGATTATAGACTGCATATATCTTGAAGTGGTTTTGATATTTCCAAACATTTAATCTGATTATTTCACATTTGTCTTGTGTCGAGCCCATACTCTTGATTAGGTCGTAGTGTGAGGTTAGGCCATCTTTTACTCCAGTTAGAATTCCACTTGCAACTTGCCGGTATTTAGGTAGATTGTACAGGGTGAAACCTGGGAATTGGTAATACTTCAGCTTGTCATCCGAAATGTTAGCTTTTATAATTGTGAAAATGTCTACATCATAGGTTTGTAGGATTTTCTGTATTTGGATCTTTTTGTCCGGAGACATTCCTCCAGCATTCCACTGGAGGATCTGAAGACGTAGTGGTTCGCCCTGACGTGGGCGATTTTTCTTATAGCCTTTTTTAAAGCTAGTCATAATAAATCAAAGTCAAAAACGAATGCCGAGTGATAGACTTTTTTGCCGTAAGAAAATACGTTGTCCAGGGTGCACCACGAGGAGGTAAGTCTATCGCGCACCCCGAAATTTTAAATTTTATTATTCTTAAAAATTCAACTTACTCTATTTAGTGGAATTTTGGTCCTTGAAATTTCAGTACGGTAGCTAAACGTTTTTAGAATAAATGAACAAATTCCGAGTTACGAAACAAAAAGTTAAATTTCTCAAAATTCAAAATTGTGGTTAATAAACTTCGTCAAATTTTATAATCATCAACAATTTTTAACACCAAAACCACGATTTTTAAAAGTACTTTATTTCATTACCTTCTAACTTTTGGTTAAATGACTGCTCTATTTAATTTTTTAATGTTCTCTTTCCGCATTGGAGCTTAAGTAATCCACTTGAAATTACTCCAGTGGGGTTCATTTTCCTAGGAAATGACCACGTGAGTTGCTTGTAACTGCAGCAAAATGCATTTCATTTTCATATCAGAAGACCAACGAAACTATACTCAATATTTGATCTATTGAATCAAGAATAGCTCGTGCTGCCGATGAAGGAAACTTTATCGAAACTAGAAGAACGTAGATTTGACTCGGAAATAGAGTAAATAGCTTTCGTTTTAAATTTTCAAACTAGACACAAAAGTACTGCATTACTCAGGAAAAATAAAAGTGCTCACCCTGAATCTAAAATTTCAATTTAGTTAAGTGTTTTGGTCTTGATTTGTACATCTTCTCAAATCTTTCCACACATTACATTTCATTATTTTAGATTTTTCTCTCTCTCTTTTTCACTAATCCAATTAATTGAAAGCCAAAACTCGTAACGGTTTGTTTGAGATCAATCTGTGCATTCACATGACGAAGTAGCCATTAGTGAAAATGGGTAAATTAAATTCCATTTACGTTCGAAATTGTTTGAATGCATTAACAGAAAATGATCAGGTAATGTTTTCATTTCGACTTCGAGCTAAAATATGGTTGCGCAAATTAAGCACTACGGCTCGTAAACATTTCCGAAGATAAATGTCAAAAATTTCTTCCATTTATTTTAAACTTTCCCATAGAACTAATGTTTGTGATTTGCATCATTTTGTCTTCAAAATCATCAGAATACTCCAGAAGCATATGCTCATTGTAGGTGATTGTTCAAGGCAATTAACAACCATCGCGTTTTGTTTTTCATTCTCGACAGATTTGACTACTTGTGCAGTTGCAAGACCACATCTTTCATAACCAGGCTCTGAGTCGTTCGCGGCCTAAACAAGACTAACAACGCAGTGTTACTTAAAGTTCAAGGAATGGGTGGTGGCGTCACACTCATCTTTATGACTGCGTGGCACTTAACTGATGTTTAGCAGTAATTTTCGCAAAAGCTTTTACTTAAAAATTCTGGCAAAAAGTGTTATGACGATGTGATGGCACATTGCCTTTTTCAGGATCATTTTAAAAGGAACAATGCATACCTTCTTAGATAAACTTAATTAAGATTTGTAAACTGCAGAAGAGCTGATTAACTTTGATTTCAAATTTCATCTGGTTATGAGACTCATTTTGTGAGTGCGCATGAAAGTAAGCTCAAACCACTCGCGGTTCATTTCTTATAAATACTGATAATCATCAAGCACACTTTCTTTACTGAAAGGACACTGTAAATTTGTTTTCCCTAACACTTCCTTTGATATTTGTTCTAAGTAATGGAATGTATTTATATAAAAAGACAGAATTTTCTTCATAGCTGACTCTCACAAACTTTTCAGACTTAAAATCTCCTTAGATTACATCTCTCTAGTTTTAGAAAGCTGTAAACACTGAAAGACGTATGACAAACATTTATTCCAACCAAAAGTACATAAAAAACTTATACCACTGTGGAAATGAATATATAAATAGGTTGCGTTTTGTCTAACGGCAGCTTGAGTCTTTCGAGGAGGTTGATAGACAAGTCGATTAGTTGTGATTTTGGTGCCCTAGTCTGTGATTTATTTCAAAATTAAATTTAGCATACATGCATCAAAAAAATAAATTAATGATATGTAAAAATTTCTCTAATCTTAAATTTCCCAAAAAATATTAAGATTATAGAAGATCACAGAGATTTAGGACACTTAAAGGTGGAAATGAATTCAAAAATCAGGGCCGATAATCACCATTAAATACCACTCAATAAACATTGAACATTGCGAATAAAAATAAGAATTTTACAGCCTAAACTGAATGTCAGTCGATGGACCTCTCTCCCTCCACCTTCCCCAAACTCTCCCTTAGTGAAATTCAGTGTATATTTTTCCCATAATATTGCATCACAATCAAAAAGAGGTACTCCAACTGATTTTAGATATAATTTAATCATCTTTCTATAAAAGATTATGAGATTTTTAATTTAGTCAATTAATTTTAATTTAATTTTTTAATTTACTCTCAAATTTATAATTTTTATGCTTTACACCAGTTAAAATATTCCTGAGATATTTTGTTTATGTACTTTTGCATTCTTTGAAAATTAAGTGTTTTAATTACGACACTGTCTCACGTGAGTTCCACGTGGAAATCAGTAAATAGTTTATCTAATCATTCCTATAAAAAAATTTTATACGCAGTGTCAATATAGCAATAGAGCCGGGTTAAATTCTTGCTTCATATCTTTGGAGGAAGTGAGCTCACGCATCCACGTGACAACGCGCACTTAATGTGACCTTCAAGGAAATCTCTATTTCTTCACTATTGATAGGTAGAGTTTAAGTAAATTGGTAGTACCATAAAACGCTACGGAAAGCCAGAAACACCTTGAATAGCCTATTAAAACTGCAATATTTACTTAATTGATTCCAAAAATTTCATTATAGAATGCCAGGGAAAATTTCAAAAATAAATAAATAAAAATAAGCAAATCATTCAAAAACATTTTTAATTTTATGAAACCTTCAATGTCACGTGTAAAGTAAACCTGAAATTTCTGACCCAAAATCAAAACAGTGGTACTGCTCATTGGCTCTGAAATACCTTTCTACATCAAAAGGAAAATATGATATTTTACCTGTGTAAGTTCTTTATCTTATGATTAAAAGCTGCTTTTCATAATCCACATCATTTTCTATTATTAATTGAGAAGAAATATACAAATTATTTTCAACTCTTAAGACGCATAATGCAATGTAAATATCCCTCGCAAACATTATCGTCAATTTCTGCCTGATAATTCGATCATTTATTTCTCAAACCAGCTCCTAGTTCAGAGTAGAAAGGCAAATCATGAAGACACTCCTTTGAGAAAACTAAATACTTCCATCCTCTTCATAAGCCAGCTTCAACCACTGTGGTTGGCGTTTCCACTTTCTCAGCGTGTTCAGAGGGACATGAATCAATGAGCACAGCACCAACAATGAGCATACACATTTTTTATATTTTTCACACATGTATATATTTCTCGTTTCTTATTGCACCAAATTAGAATAGTTTTTCACTTATTTTTCTTTTCCATTCAGTCAAATTTCACCAATTTTTTACAGTAGCACCAATTTAACTTAGATAACTTAATTTTAATTAATATAATTCAAAATAACCATATATTATTTGTCCATATATATATTTATTTATTTATTTATTTAAAAGTGGCTTTTAATTTATTCAACTTTTTAATGGGAAATAAAATATTAATATTTTCAATTCTCATTAATATTGACATAAAATCATCAGTTTCATCGTTTCTATGCATAAATTAAATGTTACTTTTAATAATATGAATGCAGGCTACAGTCGATAAATTTTGGTATCGTAAAAGGTATTAAAGATTGAATTTTAATTAACCTTTTCTAATAAATTATTAGTACATTAAGCAGACCATTTCACTTGCTAAAATTAGAACACGTAAATTTTAAATGAGAAGTGGAATAATTGCTAGAATTTATGGTGCTGATACGGTATGTCCTAGGAATTTGCTATTTGCAGTTTAAGTACTAAATTTTATTATCACAAAGATAAGCGCTGCAAAAACAGAGTTTTTCAACATTAACCTAATCAAAAGAGCTAGATTATTTAAAATAAAAATTTGAGTGATCTTATTATTATTGAGTAATGCAAGGCTGCCATTTTGTGTTGTTTTTATAGAAACCGCAAATAACAAGATGTGTTTACAATCTGAATTCTTGTACAATTCCCAATGATCTAATCGTTGAAAAAAATAATCACAAATTTCTGAGTTCCAGATTATAGTTTCGAAAAATTTATTTTAAATGGTTTATTAACCAATTTTTATAATCGACAACCGTAAATATTGTAATACATAATTAGGACTAATTGGGCTTGAGAAAAGAACATTGTGAATTATTCGGTAAATTAACCCGTAGAAAAGGCTACAAGCTGAAATTAGGTACTTAGATGCTCTGTGCCATCAATCCCTTCATTTAACCAATGACTCAAAGACTGAACGGCAGTTTTTAAATGTCTTTGTCCGCTAGATATGTTTTACGAAAGCTTCGTGAATTGCACGGAATCTCGCCATCCGAATTATACCTACGTATTACAAGTTACAAACATTAATCACACGGCACTAAAAGCCTGAATGATTGGTAGACATTCTATTTCACACACCCAATATAACAACACCTATATAAAACAAAATTTGTTAATTCTTCGTGACTATTCGTTTATTTTTTTCACTTTTAACTGTTTTAAAAGCCCTCTGTTTTGACGTAGGAAATAGATGAATGTAAAGAGTCAATTGAGTGGTGATCATTTGCCTAGATCATACTTTTCACTTTTAATGGAGTGCATTTTCAATTTATCATCCAACTGCAATCCATGAACAAATAAATAAATTTATTATTTTATAAAAAATGTTTATAGTGGATTAAATATTGGAAAATTTTGGTTAAGAGGGGAAAATATTTCCTTGATATCAAGTAATCATTGATTCCCCTTAGAACTTCGAAGACACTTTTTGGATAATATTTAAATATTTGCAGGTCATAATTTAAATGTGGTCTTTGTTAGGATGTCATATTAAAGCTATTTCGTTCCATATAGTTGTATTAGTGGTGTTTAGGTTCTGACAGTGGTGCCCATATTTGCAATAAAGATAAGGTAAATAAAATGGTGCATAGAGAAGAATTTTAATCGTTTTAATTTGCCCTCCACTTGGAAGCTATTATTACCGTCTAGAACATTAATAATAAAGAGACATTAAGCCATCGTATTTTATAAGTGAAATTCTTGTCTTAGTCATTGGCGCTTTTAATTTCCCTTGCTATGGGGTGTGCGATAGACTTACCTCCACGTAGTGCACCCTGGGCAACGTATACTATTTCCACAGTACTCACCTCACTTTTTTCTACCTTTGTGTCTGTCTCTTTCTCATCTTTGGAACACTCTTCTGTTCCCCCCCCTCTCTCGACTTTTTTTCAATTTGATATTCCTTCCCCTCTGTGAAGCCTGAAGTCAACTAAAGGGCTAATGAGAGCCATCAAGACGCCTGCCATTTGATATAAATAAATAAATTTCCTATGCTATAAGTATACAGGATTCGAACAGTTATAAAATAACACGAGGCAAGCTTTCTTCCTGTGTGGAGTGAATTAAGAATTCTCATTTTCACAAATTTCAAACTCCATTCGTAAATTCTATTGACAAAAAATCACTTTTATTCCTCGCAGAATTTTATTTAGCATTCTCTAACTTTAAGGCATATGTAAATTAATTACATACAATTATTTGCGCAAGTGCATATATTGAATTTCTTGGAGTGTGGAATAATTGGCAGATGCACTTTTATTAAAGAAATAGTACTCAAATACCGATATTCATATAAAATAATAATTACGTACAAATTAACTCCACTAAAACACATCACATATAAGGAGGATGTTGTTGGAATGAAGTACTCAGTTATTTAAATATTTTCGAAAGTGATCCAAAGGCTTCTACAAACTGTATATTTTGAACGCTTAGACAATTAGAATCACCACATTGGACAGTTATTGTTATATTGAAATATTTTCATAAACCAAGTAACCACACAGCGATTCATTCCTAGCATATCAAGTCCCATCTATGCGGTAATAATTATAGATAGGGCAACTAAAACATCCATGAAGATGTTATCGGCAGTCATAGCAAACACTCTCTCGTGGCAATCTCTCTTTCTCCTATTCCTCGTTTCTATTCCTCTCTCCTGATCTGCGGTCTTCTTCCTCTTTTGCCGAGTTATGATTTTAGTGTTTTCAAGTAGAAATCATGGGAATCTTGCTTGGTGTCATTTCTCATGCAAAATGAAGTTAAGTCGATGAGCTGCGATCTTTTTGGCAAATTCCACATCGACAACTGTTTCTAAATGTTTGCATTGTCCCAAGGCATTACGATTTACGTACGAAGTAGACAATTTAGCTCTGGATACGATTTATTTGCGTCCCAATTCCAAAAAATCATAATTATATACATGTATAAGGTTAATATATTTGTTAATTGAAATAAAACAATTTTAGTCTGATTATATCCCAACCCCCCCCCCCCTCCCTCGATTAACTTTATCACAGTTAATTTTATTTTCTCTCTTCTAAATTTCTCCACAACAACTCTTCAATTTACTAACGTCTCGATTTATTTTTCAAATTTCTATTAATTTAAGAGAATGAAGCAACTTAAGAGATAGTGATATTTTAAACATTTGTAAAGCAAAACTAGTAAGCGCTGTTGATTCTCTTAAAATATTATCTTAATACTTTAGAGAGAATGTATTACAACCAATAGCCATTACAATCAGGACTTTAATGGTTACAGAATGAGCATTTCAAGTGCTCAAGTCACAATCAGGCTCAAAATTTGCACCCACTTAATTGACGAAGGTAGTAAAGTGCGAAGGTATGCATTAAATTTGAAAATCTCTATGGTTATGTTCTACCTCATCTATCTCAACTTGGGTGTGCAATGCACGAAGGTAGATCCCTAAAAATTCTCGATTTTTTGTTAATAAATATATGAAATGCAAGTTATAATATCTTAGTTAAATATTTCTATGTAGTTCGTATATATGCTATATTGTTGGTTAATCTCTGATGATAAAATATTTATTTAGTTATATTTAATTGTAATGTATTGTCAGGAAATGGCCAATGGAACATTGTTAGACGGAAGAGCCCTTCTCCATCAATCTTAAAAGGAAGTTCAAAAACCCAAAGTTACTTTTATTTGTGTGTCATTCATTCCAAATGCCGTATATCTCATTACTTTCCTCCTACAAACTAACAGATGTTGTGTGCAAATTCGACGTTCAAAATTAAAGAGCTTGAATGGTATCCAAGATATGTCCAAATGATGCTTACCGTTAATGACAGCAAAGAATTAGCTGGCTTACTGTCATATATTTATAGATATTGATGTTAATATAATTATATTCAAACGATATAAAAGACGGATTTGAAATACAAACAACATAAACTCATAGAAAGCCCAAATGTGCAATCACAAAATAGAACAAAACTCTAGTGTGATGAATGCTAATTGTAATTTGATGCATAAAACCTAGATGCTCCAGTATCATTCCAAGCCAGACTTCGCCTTACTCCATGCGGAAAATGACCAGCTACCCACCCATTTCCGGATTTGTATCCTCGCAATTCCCCGAAGTCACCATATTGAACTGGAGCCATTGTCAACCTTCGCGCAAGATTCAGTACTCCACTGCCAGTACCACCTACTGAAGATATTTGTCTAGCGGCAGAGAGTTCTGCTGTAGCTCTAGTCAAAGCCAAACTGAGTCGTCGAACTTGTGCAGAATTTATTGAAGTTGGTTTAGGAGTATCGCTATGACAGATTGTTGAAGCTTTTTCATTGTCATTCTCTTGTTCAGATTGCTCATTCGATTTAGATATTAGACTATCCTCCTGTGGTGTAATAAAGGGAACTTCTGTTGCCCGAAATTTGTTTGGCAAGCTGCGTTTCCAAAAACAGGATTGCAGAATAACTCCAACAGCTGAGATTAAGAGGACGCAACTTCCAACAAACACAGGTTCAATGTGCAAAAAGTGGCCAAGTATAATGCCAGCTATTCCAAGAATCAGTCCGCCTATCGGTAGTCCATAGACAACTATACAGTATAAAATATGACAAAGCTTTCGAAGCCTCCTTTTGCGTTTTGTGCGTTTGTGAATATTTCGAAGGAAACTGAGGTCAGCACAAGGGTGGGCAACATTAAAGTTCTTCGCATTATTTTTTGTTGATTCAGAAAGGGAAGTTAGAGTTGAAAAGGATGATGAAGTTCGAGGCAAATCAAATCTAATTGAAGAACGAATTTCACTGGGTGAATCTTCAACAATGGGCGGAAGAACTTTGCTCTCGGAGGGAGACACGGGCAACTTTATGCTAAATTTTGACCCTTTTGGGCTAATAGGAGCACTTTGAATTTGTTGTGTAGACATCTCTTATGCTAATGCATTTTTCGGAATCTGCTGTAGTAGTCATTATCACACGCAGTTGTAAGCGATGATATTTATCTTATTCTCTGATTGGACAATGGGCGCTGTTTCTAGGTCACATAGAATTAGCCAATAGTTTTTCACCTTGCTCCCGACTTACAGCTGATCGCCAGGCTACCTTGCCTGAAGTTAAATTTTCAACGCGATTTCGAATGAATTTTTCCTAAAAGTAAACAAAAAAGTAAAATAAACTTCTTTTATTTCAAATTTGAATATGGATAAAATTAGACTTTAGTGTAATATTTCTTTTATTGACTATTAGTTGCTGGGGGTCAGTGCAACTCTGCACTTATCATCCGGTTTTGACGAATAAAAATTTACTTAACTTATCTTTACTGTTCCGTGTATTCAGTAAGCAAGTTGTAGTGAATACATAAGCGCCTTTTTATAAGCTAAACAATATAAAAATTCCCCCCCCCCCCCAACTCTGAGAGTGGAAATTTGTCTTCCCCTTATCTTCTAAAATGGTACCTAGTATTGTTTATCACTAAAGTAGTGTTATAATTAAAAAATGCACAATAATCGGAGTACGAATTCTATTTACGGAAAAAGTCATTTAGGTTGAAGTCGTTAAAATTCAAAAAATTAATTTTCAACCTGTACACCACATTAATATTTCATTCCTTAATTCTCACCTACCCTATTATCCACCTATCCAATTTGTCTAAAAACCTCCATTATTTTATGCTAATCTTATGAAACCAAGAACCGAAAAAATGGTTTAGTTATGACAGATAGGGTGTGAGATAGACTTACCTCCATGTGTCATACCCTGATCAGCTTAAACTCATACAGCAAAAAAGTCTATTAGCCGGCAGTTGACTTCTCACTTCCAACAACTATGACCCCACTGTATGTCATATTATACTACTTACACAGAACTCACCTTACCTTTTTTCTGCCTCTGTGTCTGTCTCTTTAACATCTTTGAATCACTACTCTGTTACCCCACTCGGCATTTCTCATTTTGACGTTTCTCAACTCTGTGAAGACCGAAGTCAACTAAAGGACGAATGATAACCAGTAAAACGCCTGCCATTTAAAATAAATAAACAATAGTTATGACAGAGTTTTGTCATAATGCCAAATTACTTAAACGTGTGATAAATAGTTGAAAATTAGGATGTTAGGCAGATCACAGTTTCAAGGATAAATGGTCTTGAAAGAAAGGGATTCAGTTAAATACTACTTATTTTGTCACTTCATTACGAACCAGCTTTAACAGACACAACCTATGCCATTTAATGGGAAAAAGCGTTAGTCACTTTTAAAAGATATGATTTTTTTGTAAATCCTTTTAATAAACTCATAAATAAAACTAAAATAACCCACCGTTGTTTACAGTGTTTAAGTATTAAAACCATGAAATAAGCTAGAACTTTAAATTTTTCAATTAAAAGAGAATGAATGGATGACCAGTGAAACTCTCTTCTGTCTAAAAAGTAATATTTTAACGTCTCCGGTAGGAAGTGTTTCACGCCTTATCCCATTTAATGTCAACTAAAATAAACGCTTTTGAATGTATGCTGAATTGTTTTTATTTCGCTAACTAGAAATCAGAAAGTAAAATTTGCCATACGACTTTTTTATAGATATGTTTAAGATAGCCAATTAAAACTTCATGGGCATAATTTATTTTATTTTAATAACTATTAAATTGCACAACTGGTCAAGTTAAGAGGCAGAAATGTAAATTACGATTACCCTTTTGTTTAAGAGAATCAACTACGGAATATCACGAAAAACAGCACTTTGGGCTTCCAATACTCCATAACAAGTGTTGGAATCATTCACCAAAAAACTTTGACGCACTTTAATGGATGTCACACCGCTGCTCTTTACTCTTGAAACAGCATACCACCAAATCGCCCACCATTCTAAACACCCACAACTCAACTGAGACTTTGGCAGCTAACTGGGACAAAAAAATTGCTTTCAGTCGGGTAGTGCTTTAAACTTCAAACGTCAACAATCTGAAAAGAATTTGTATTCCCATTTAAAATCTTTATTTAGATAATAAATTATCTTGGAGTAACTGCATTCTGTTTACTTTCCTCTGGGTCGGACTAAATAGTAGCCTCGTGGCTGAAACTAGATTTCTCAGCAACGTGGGGTGCGCAATAGACTGAAGTCGGCTAAAGGGCTAATGATAACCATCAAGACGTCTGCCATTTGATATAAATAAATAAATATTTCTCAGCAACGCAGTAGAGCCTTATTGTGCCGGAGAGTTGATCCCTTCCTTCTACTGAAAGCCCGTTACTCTAAGATAAATTGGCTGTGCGAGCTGAACTAAACCATTAACTTGTATTAGCCCAGCAAGCCTCAGTTCTAGAACATTCCAAAATTATTGAACCGTGATCTTCATTTTGCTGTCAATCATGAAAGTAATACAAATTGAACAATTAATTATTGCCATATTCATTAGTGATAAAACAAGAATAATATTTCTGCCTATCATACAAGAAACCACTAAAAATACATATCACCGAATTGGAGAGCAAATAGTTCAGAGAGAATTACTCCGGATGAACTTCCGATAATTTGTCCAATCTACCAAAGTGAGACCTGAACATAAACTTCCAGTATATGTTTCACGGATGATAACTTAAAAAATGGAGTGAGCCCAATTTTATACATGCTCTCTTTTCAATATTCGAGGCGTATAATTAGCATTATTGAAGCATTTACAATCTGAAAGTGTTTATTTCACTTTAAGAATCACTGCATTAATGCGTAAGTATTTCTAGTCGCTCTCATATTCATTAGGGATCAGTTAATTAATTTCAAATAGACTGCAATAGGTAAGCATAGAGTGAGCGTCACTCGATTCCCGTTGACGCTGTACGATGATTGAAAACTAAGTCGCTTGACTTGACAAAAATTTTGCTTATTTGAATTTGAGAAAATTTAAAAGGAATGCGTATAATGTAGGAGATAATTTTAAAGAAAAACGTGCTTTTAGCCCTGAATAATGTAGAGTATAGAGTTATTAATAGAATAGGTAGCAGATATTTATCTATTTTGCACGGAAAAAGATAATTATTCCTTTGAAGGTAAATGATGCCGATTTGCAAATATCCTGCTTCTAGATTTTATCAAATCTCTTTCAGCTTGAGAGTGGCGTATCTAAGTCAGAAAGATGGAATTCTATGGTCCTTCTCCATACAAACATTAAAAACGCCATTTTAATTCACAAAACATTGGAATTGTTTAGTATTATTCTGATTTTAATAAAAGATATGAAAATTAAAGATATACAATTTCTATCCAAAGTGCAGTTTAATTTCAAAGCATGAAAAAGGACCTAGATAGAAGTTTTGATTGTTTTCTTGAAACATGAAAGCTAATCCAACTGTTTATTGAGCTTCGCTACTATTCAATGGATGGTTTTCTTTCAGAAACCCAACTGAAGCATTCAGTCTCAATAATGCAGACTAAGGGTAACCAAGGCGTAAAAGGTTGTTTGGATTCAATGGTGCACGAAATAAACAATATTGTTAGAACATTAAGGAGAGGTTTAAAGGAATATGTTTTATATGTAATTTTATATTGGACTTATAAGTTCATTAATTTAAAAAATTTATTTTATTTATTAATTTAATTAAGGGTTTTGACTGAGTTTTAGCTATTTTAACATGCTTTTTGATTTCAACTATCAATTGGCATGCATAATTAAATTTAATGGTTTTGCGAATTTATAATTTTTTGCCGGAAATTTATTAAGGACATCACTATTGTAACTGTAATTAATTATCCTTTTGGATAAGAACTAACAATAATTTGAAAGTATTAAGATGAAACTCTTACCTCCAGATTCGAAAATTCTCTAATGATTGTCAAAATTCAGTATGTGGACTTTTCACTGCATTTTCTCGTTTTATCTCTAAAATCTATATTTTTTAAATTAAATCTACTAAAATTCAAATTGTGAAATATGGTTACCAAAAAGTGCATTCCAGTATCAGGATAAGCCTTGAAACGCTATAAAAGACGGTTTTATATAAACGTAGATTATATCTCCAGTTGGTAATTTGATTAACTTGAAGCATTTCTGTTGAATGATAGTGTCATACATCCGTTCTACTTAGTCAAATAATTTATTTCAATACTCTTTAAAGAAGAAATAATCAAGTATGAAATTAGAATGAGCCAAAAAATAATTTCACTGAACCTTCAAAACGAAAATAAAAATTATATAGAACCTTTTTAGGGTATTCTTTAATGAATTTTGCCGAATCAAAATGCTGCTAGTCATCATCAATTGATAAATGAAACAGATATTGAAATGGTTTACTAATTATCAAAAATTATGAAAGGTTCAGACACGCAAGCATTGCATTCCACAAACTCAATGCACAAAACATCGAATTTTGATGTAAGTATTTCGGAACTCGAACTGATGCGCTTTGCTCGACTCGACTTCTCACCTAAATCATTTTACCGTTCTTTGGAAGCTATCTCGGGATTAAAAATGTACTTTTCCCTCGAAATGAGTACTAGCAATAATTTCCTATATGTTTTTAAATTAAATAGTCTGCTCTTAAACTGGTTTCCTTACAAAGTTGATTTAAACTGGAAAATAGCTTTTAACTATTTTTACCCAAAATCAGAAGATCTAAAATTTTGCATAATTCTTGGTTTTTTTTGGTTTCTCGACTTCTTTATTTTTCCCTTATTTAATAGCATAGTGAAATCATTGTATCCCAGCCAAAAAGGCGTCCTTTAACTAGCATATACTCAAAGGATGACCTCATTAAGACAGATAAGAACTTTGTTTTTGAAGTCATACAAATAAAAGCGTCTGCCTATCTAATTCCCATTTCGAAATTTTTAAATCATGTGACATGAAGGTTTTTAGGTTGACCTGAGGCACAACTTTTCGACTGGTGATAATTACTACTAACATAGAACAATCAATGGACGATTGTGCAGGTGAATGATATACAACTTCAATAATTTTACTCCATATGGATCATGTTCAATTTCACATTATGCGTTTTGCTAAAATAGTTTGAATGTTGAGATGCTAATTTCCTCATTAAAATGTGTCATTTTCATCTTAAATGAATGATGGGAAGTGGTTGTCTTGATAAATACATTTCTTAAAAATCTGTAAGTCGATGAAAGAGTTAACTTTTCAGCCTTTTAGCTAAAAAGGGAGAATCAAATGATGCTTCCAATCTATGAAAAATGTTTATTAAATTGCTAAAGTTTATTAAAAGCAAGCTAGAGACATTTCAGATGCATATCACCGATTTAATCTATTAGTACACTTGATTGTTAGCAAAACTTCAAAGTAAAATAGAAAATTTAATTTACTATAAAATTAAAATTATAAGAAAATTCATAGCGTCAACTTCCTCTAAGAGCTAGCAAACAGGAAAGTAATACAAAATTATACATCAGCCGTGGTTCATAAATAAAATTTTAAGCGCATTTTGTTATATTTCAATGAAAGGTGTTAATTCAACATTCCTTTATATACTAAGCATTATTTTAATTCGGAATTTTTTATCCTTATGAAGATTCGTTTGTATGTGATTACACAATACACTCAATGCTAATTTTAAAAAGAAAAGTTTTAGGCAGCAAAGTTATTTCCACTTTTTACAATATAAAATATATTACTCCAGGTATTCAGAAAATTGAATCCAAATATCTTTTAGATAAGCAACTTGAGGCTGGATGCTAATTAATTAAAAACACTTTGACAGTAAAATCATCTTGTTTAATTTATGCTGTTGGATGTGTATACTTTTCCCTCGACTGCATCAGAATTTAATCCCGGGAAATCCCTTTTACAAGAATATAGGAAAATGTATACGTGATTTCTCAAATATCCATCATAAATCTCACGTTACTCATCATCAATATACTAAATATGAAACTTATATAACTAATTTCTGCTTATTTTATATTTGCGGTACGACCTTAAGGTAAATAGATACACTATTAACTAAGTACAAATTACTGAAAAAAGATTATAATATGAATTAAATGAAAAATTTTAATTATTGACTAACCGTTTTAGTAATTTCCATACCCATTTAAGGGGGAGTGGTTTCATTCGATCTTCTTGGTTAGGGCAAGGCCTTTTGGAGGGTTCCTTGAGGGTGGAATGGATGAAATTCAAAAACAGCTCTTATATTTAATCTGTAGAAGACGTGGTTTGGAAGAACCTCGTCGCCTATCTTTCAAAAAATTCTAAAAATTGAAGAAAGGAAGGAAAATAAGTCAAAAATTTAAAAATATAAATCTATAAAATCATTGGTTTTCGTTTATATTTTCTTCTAAATTACTTAAGAGAACCAAATGATGGATAAAAAATTGATAAAATGAAGCAAAATCATCTCAGAATCAAATCATTTTATTTATTTATTTCAAATGGCAGGCGTTTTGAAAGATATCATTAGCCATTTAGCTGGCTTCGGGCTTCACAGGGGGGGAGAACAGAAGAGCGATTCACAGTTGTAAAAGAGATAGACGGACACAAAGGTAGAGAAAAAGGTAAGGGGAATACTGTGGAAGGGATCGAATATGACAACCAGGGGGTCGTGGTAGTTTAAAGTCAGAAGTCAACTGCCGGTTAATAGACATTTTTGCCGTATGAGTATACGTTGCCCAGGGTGCACCACGTGGAGGTAAGTCTATCGCACACCCCGAATCAAATCATAAATCCTCTTCAAGTGTGAAGGACGAACCAATGCGCCAGTTGGAAACTAAGTGTAGAAATTGCTACCAAAATTTCTTGCATAAGATTCAAATCTAATGACACCTTGCGAATCCATTTAAATGGTCTGTATTATATTACCCTTAGAGGCACGAAAGAAATGTTTGAGATTTCGATTTAAAAGAAACTAATATTCGTCGTAATGTTTGTGTTTTAGATAGAACATAATGAGGAAAGGAAGCATCCTGAAATTCAATTAAGCTGGAGTGGAAAAAGGCATGAAATGCGGCTAGACTGGATGCAACCAGCTTTTATCACAAAGCGCATAAACTTTCAAGCCCAAATGTTGTTCGACTTGATAAATAAACAACTGAGGTAATGGGTTGTTAGCTGCGAGGATAATTTTAGATGTAATTGCCGTCGAAAAAAACTTACAAGACAGAAACCAAATATTCAAGCATATAGGGGTGCCAATGGTTCATTGAAAACAAAATAATTTAGAATTCCCGGAGTCTCGTACATATTAGTAGTGTGTGAAATTTCTGAATGGAAAGACACTGAATATGTAAGCAATGTTTTATAGATTACCACATAAAGTTGCCTACCACAGCTGTATTGACTGCATCCTGAATGAGGTAATAAATATTTACTTAAGTTTAAAAAAAAACAGGGAAGCATTTAATTTCTTTTGACAGTGCTAGCGCATGTCATTCATCCAATCCCGTAGACGTACCTGAAGCAATTGTGAAAATGAGTCTATTCGTTTGCGTAGAGTAAATAAATAACCTCTCACTTCGTCTCGAATTAGCACTTGCGGATGAAAATTATTAAAGCTAAATCGAAGTTGGTTTAATTAAAGTTCCAACTTCACTGTATTTAAACTGTAAATTGCCGACATTCTCTCTTTTTTTCTGTGCAGCACATTATTTTTAATTGAAATAAAAATCAATTTAATTTTAGATATTTCCCACTGTTTACACGTTTCGTTTCAAATGGCGAGGAGACCTTTCAGGAATAGCCTGCTTATTTTATTTAGATAAGAAACAATCCGAAGGACTATTCGATCCTATTAAATGCTGAATCAACTCACTTCTACAGCAAGTTCCCAACAAAATCTTTTTCAGATTGACTGCCATCCTCTTAATCTTTACAATAACCTTTTCTGATCATATTTCAGGCGCGCTTGCCTCTGAAGATATCAAGTATTTGGTGTACTTGCTTTCATAAAATAAAGTACATATTTATTGGCCATTATCATGCATCGCTTATTGGTTATCCTTGACGTAGGAGGAAAATATGGTGCATCACGTTCTGAACTGCATTATTAATAGGAAAGAAATCTTAATCCCAATATTGGGGCTCAAATAGCCAAGATTCAAGCATCATTCTGCAGAAGGCGAAAAATCGATGAAAATTTGTAAATCTGTTCAATAAACTACTAATTTCTTTTGAATGCTATGTACTCGCTTCTAACTTTACTATGCGAAAATTTACAGACATAGTGGGCTTATTAAAGGAAAGTGAAATAAGAATAATTAAAAGCGGTTTACAACTTTAATTTCGAGTGGCGCAAATTAAATATTTTATTTTCGGAAATGAACTTGAAATTGGTCAACAAAACATGTATGAACAAGGTAATTACAAACTAGTAATTTACAACGACACAGGCAGTAAATAGGTTCAATTATTTGATGGATTTCAATTGGTCAATTTTGGAACATTTGAAATTTATTACAAAGTACAGCATGCTTTCCCATTTCATGTTTTCGAGTTCATATCAACTCAGAGAGCTAACGTATTGCTGGAATTGTGACAAGAACCATTATTTGCATCAATTGTGCATTTCTGAAAAAATTTTTGAGTATTTGAATTATTTTACATTTTATTTCTTTGAGAAAACATTTATTTATTTATTTATTTCAAATGGCAGGCGTTTTGATAGATATCATTAGCCATTTAGCTGACTTCGGGCTTCACAGAGGGAAGGTTCATCAAAGTAGCAGAAAGTCGAGGGGTGGGGAACAGAAGAACGATTCACAGATGTAAGGTAAGGTGAGTACTGTGGAAGGGATCGAATATGACAACCAGGGGGTCGTGGTAGTTTAAAGTCAGAAGTCAACTGCCGGTTAATAGACATTTTTGCCGTATGAGTATACGTTCCCCAGGGTGCACCACGTGGAGGTAAGTCTATCGCACACCCCATTTGAGA
>UZAE01000826.1:0-17829 GCA_900617975.1 Rodentolepis nana | reverse complement strand
GGGGGGATGGGGGGGGGGTGAGCGAGGGATTATTTCTTCTGACAGCCCAGTGTATGTGTGCAAAGCGATGGAAGGGGAGAAGCGTACGATGTAGAAACACCACAAGCAAATGCATGCGGTAATGGTTGACACACCCGCACAACGCGAAGGAATGAACGAGGGAATAAGTGTGAAAACGAACAAGTCAGGGAGGTGATTATACACCTTCCCACTCAGCTCCACGCTCCTCCCCTATTAGTCATCTGGAGGATCGTTTCTTTGGCCGGGACGAATGGCCATTTAGTAGGCGAGGGAGCTACGTAATGGGTGCAAATAGGGGGGAGGGGGGGGGGTTGCGGGCACAAAAGACGGTCATTTACCAACATAGACAGTGGGAAGCTAGTGAAGGCAATTAGCGCAGTTCAGCGAGTAGAAGCAAGCAGTTTAGGAAGGGGTAAGGAAAAATGAGTCACTCCGAAAGTTATTTAACCTATTTTACTTCGCACCGTTTACTTGAACGCGGGTAGAAACGACAAAGTTACACTTTCTTTCACACTGTACGAACATCCATATCGAGAATGGGTGCATTAAAATGCTACCGATTTCAATTCTGTAATGACGACGACAACGACTTATCATCACACTTTTCCAACCAGTGGAAGAAAAAAATTAGTTGAAGTGACAAGACTAGCCAACATAAACACCTGATAAGCTTGGACACGCATCTGCTTAGCTAACCATGGGGCGAATCATGGAAGTAGAACTTAGGGATACTGGGAATACATGGAGCAAATAACCCATTGGAGCAGAAAACCATTGAGGGAAAGTATCTGCCGAGTCTCTCGCCTCCTCGCGCATTGAACGTACTCTTCACCACTTCCAACTGACTAGCATCAATGTCCAATTGTTGTGCCCCAGCTCTGGGTTATAAAATGATGATCACTTACGATATAATCTCCAGTGATCTTACGCGAAATTTAAAGAACCGTAGAGAGGGTAAAGGACCAAAAGCCTGCCCTTAATTAATTAATATTAATATTATTAATTCTAAAATTTGCAAATACAAAGATAAATGGAAACAGGAGAATGAAGTGACTACCATTTATGTGATGTCTACCCCCCTCCCCTCATATTTAACCCCCACATACTGGATCCATGACAAATTGAATAGGAGACACGATGAGTTGAGCATGATTGACATCTCCAGTTGTAAAACACATGCCAATAAGCTACTTAACCAAATACAGCTGAAAGAATAAATCAAGATGTGATCAGTAAAGACTTCATAAGTGTCCTAGTTTATCTTTTTCAATCAAAGTTAGGACGAATGTGTGTGTGTGCTCCTAATCCTTTATCTTTAGGTTAATACGCTTCCTGGTCTAGAACAGCTACAAACCACAAAGTAAAAATCATAAATATATATATATATATATGTATCCAGTAGAATCAAAAGCCTTACAACTTCACATTCATTCAGCAACTAATCAGCAATAAGTTCGTTTAGCTGGGGTGTACGATAGACTTACCTCCACGTGGTGCAACCTGGGCAACGTACTTTCAAATGGCAGGCGTTATGATAGGTATCATGGGGTGTGCAATAGACTTACCTCCGTGGTGCACCCTGGGCAATGTATATTTAGACTTACCTCCACGTGGTGCACCCTGGGCAACGTATCCACATATGGCAAAAGGTACCTCCACGTGGTGCACCCTGGCCAACGTATAATCATACGGTCTTACCTCCACGTGGCGCACCCTGGGCAATGTATACTACACCTTACCTCCACGTGGTGCACCCTGGGCAACGTATTCTCATTCGGCTTACCTCCACGTGGTGCAACCCTGGGCAATGTATACTCATACGGCAAAAAAGTCTATTAAATGGCTTGGAAACGTGACCTCTACGGCAAAAATGTCTATTAACCAGCAGTTGACTTCTGACTCCAAACTACCATGACCCCACCGTAAGTCATATTCGACCCCTTCCACAGTACTCATCTAGTCTTTTCTCTGCCTTTGTCTGTCTCTTTTACATCTTTGAAACACTTTTCTGTTCCCACCCCCTCTCGATTTTTTCGCTTTGATGCTCCTCCCCTCTGTGAAGCCTGAAGTTTCTTTTTGTCACCTTGATGTTTCTCCTCCCCTCTGTGAAGCCTGAAGTTAACTAAAGGGCTAATGATAACTATCAAAACGCCTGCCATTTGGTACGAATAGTTCGTTTAGCTTTGCAACTAAGAGAACGTATTTAACTAAGACCTAGGAGACTCCACAATGACCTTCATAAGCACCTGCTTACAGAACCAGTTTATAGCTCCGACAAGTGTCTTAATGACGCATACCACTATGCGGTTGATAGCCCACTTGGTCACTAAACGAAATCTAATTTAGAAATGGCACACAAACACTTGTTGATACGATTGTCGGCACAAACTTCTGTGTGATTTATTAAGGCATTGGAGATAACATTTATAGATATGGACGGTGAGTATTACAATACTATATTTATTTATGCAAGTCCTGAGTCATGGTAAAAGGAATTAAATATTGCCGATAGCATTGAAGGCAGTTCATAGGACAGCCAAGTGGACGTTTGACAATATCGGAAAAGGCTCCACTGAGTATGACTTTGTCCAAAGGCAAATCATGAAATAAATATTGAAATGGTATCGACTCACCTGACCAAGGAGATCTAGCTTTGCGTAGGATTGCAACTTTCCAAAACCGATTTCTGACTGAAAATGGCAGAAAGGAAAAAAATTGTTATGGCTTAAAATTTGGCAAAATAAACGGTGTTGAATTAATTACATAGATTTTTTTAAAGAGTACATCTTGCACTAATGACCTTGTCTATTCACACTCTACCCTGTGAATAAATTACTCATTGTATTATAAGTATATATATGGGGTGTGGGATAGACTTACCTCCACGTGGTGCAACTGGGGAAACGTATACTCATACGGCTAAAAAGTCTATTAACCGGCAGTTGACTTCTCACTTCAAACTGCCATGATCCCATTGTATGCCATATTCGACCCCTTCACAGTACTCACCTCACCTTTTTCCTACCTTTGTGTCTGTTCCCTCCCTTCTCGACTTTTTTCCTCTCTGTGAAGCCTGAAGTCAACTAAAGGGCTAATGATAACTTTCAAAACGCCTGCTATTTGATATAAATAAATTCCCCAAAAAATTATAAAATATGAAAAACAAATCAGTGGGATTAAATATGTTGGAAGGAAGTGGTAATCAGTCGGGGGAAAAAGTGCACTGCAACAAAATAACAAAAAATTTGTCAAAATCGAGATCATCACGTGAGCGGTTTTCCAATAAATACAACAAGGTGAAGTAGAATAACTTGAATGGTCAAATATGGAGGCGGAGGGGTGGGGGTGGGGGTGGGTAGGGAGAGGTATAAACGAAGTTGGGGAAGGTGTTAAAACACCAGCGAAATTATCGCTCTTGTCACAACAATTTGATTGATCGGAAGGAAAGTGGCTGTTCGAATGCGAAGATGATGTTAATGATGATGATGCAGGCTCAGATCAATACAAAATCTTCACAAAGTGTCAGGCGAAACTTAAGATCACCGATTCTAAAGTTCAATAGATTGTAAATAACTGCGATTCGTATTTGAAATACAACCTCGTGTGTGCTCGTCTCGTATTTCATTGCAATATGCAAACGGAGCAAAAGTTGAATATTTTTCTAGCAATAGAGAGAGAGACATTTCTTAATCAAAGATACGTTGATTCAGCAATAGACGTTAATTACAAGCCAACTTCATTCATTTATCATGAGGTAATTAAAGCAAATACGTTCAGTAAGTAAACAAGCATTTCAAAAACAGCATTAAAGTGTTATTGATTATAAAGTATGCATACGAGAACATATATTCAAGAACTTCCGCCATCTTTGCTCTTGTAGCATTTCGATCCATCTAACCGAGTTGCCGAAGTGGCAACTGTTCGGATAAACATCCTCCTTTCATAGAACGATAAACAATCGTGTTTAAATAATACAAATACCCCGAGCGCGTCTAATAAAAATTAGAATAAGACAACGAGTAAGACGTTGAGGCCAAAACTAACAAACAAACAAACAAATGCAGAATTCCCAGAGGATGTCTTGGCAACTTTCTGCTTGTCTTATCCACTTGTTTTCTTCGATCGTACTAGGAAGTACATAGGTGGAGATAGCACTTAATTCACCTCCTAAGCCAGGTCTAAATATCACATATACACGAGAAATCGCCCAGATTGAATCTCGAGATACGTCGTGAACTGCAACCCTCAGGAGAAACGATGTATCAAGAAACCAAAAAAAGATGGCAAAACTCTTGGCATACTTCGACTTCATTACCGACATCTACTCGATCTCTCTTCATTTCTCGCGTTCTACTTTAATTGAGTTAACATGCACAAATTTTTGTTGAATTATGGTTAATGCTATAGGTGCGTGATATACTAACAATTCCGGAGGCATTTTTAGTGAAAATACTTCGACAATAGCTAGCTACGCAGAGAGGTCATTTAATAAATAGGGGGGGGGGGGGGAGGAAGGATGTAATACAAAAAACAAAACCAAAAAGACCTCCCCCTGTAGTTAAATCATTGGTAAACTGAGGCAAAATTAGATTCAAATGAGCATAGGGGCGAGTTAATTGCGTGAAAAAAATAATCGCAGAGCAAATGGATAGGCAGACAAGCAAGTCATGCGTGAAATGACGTCAGAATTTTAATACATATTGATGTGGACACGTGACTGTTCAGGGGAGTGGGGCAGGAGGAGGTTTGCTCGATTGCCACAATAGGGCGAGGCCATGAGATTCAGGTGCTTTTTCCATTCTCTTCAGGTTATCGACAAACATTTCCGAAGAAAAGATTGAAGAGGCTAGTAAAGTGGTCCATTTTGACTATATCTCTACTTCAAACGCATCCACAACCAGTACCAATGCACTCAGACCACCTAGACTCTGTCCGCTCGGTAAATTGAAGACTGCATAAGACAAAGATTTGTAGAAATGCTGTTAGTCCAAATGATAACCTTGAAGGTACACTAAAGGGAGTAAGAGATGAGTAAACGAAGTAAGGAATATGTCGAAGGCATAAAAACGAAGCCACTTTTTTCCCAAACAAATGTAGTACGACCCCCGAAGACGACTTGGACCCAGAAATTTTACCGAAATGCATGAATGACTGCATTTAATCAATTTGAGAAGTGAATGAAAACTGCCTTGAGAGTATAACTTTAATGACGGCAGGGAGGTGCATTTTGTAACTCTGGTTAATAACGTGGGAATAAGTAGTTTTCCATTGTCAGTGACAGCCAAGGATGCACTTCAAATGACAGCATTCATAGAATAATCAAATTTTGTATAAAAAGTAACAATTAGAAGAGCACAGTGAGCTGGACTGTTGCAGATAGACCAAAGTTCCATGACCAACCGCTGAGTTAAGCAAACTGAACAAGTTATGAAAATCGAAGACGCTTTCACAACCACCCTCTGCTCCAAACCACAAAGCAAACTCATCCCGCATGAAACTATGGACAACTTATTGTTCCAGAGTTCAAATATGGGTAAATTCATATTGCCCCGATTTTACTACCTAATTATTACGATTTCTTTCCTTATTCGTTTGCTTTCCTTTAACAAAGATCGCACTTTTCTCAACGTCACGGGTAAAATAATAAATTTTTTTAAAAAAAACGGAGAATAGATGCAAAAAAGGGAGAAACTCTCATAACTTTTGGTAAGTTGAGCCCTATAAGTCATTGGAAGATAGGATGTTGGACCTGATTTTCAAAACGCCGAATTAACCACAACAACACAGAGACAAACTTGAGATCCTTATTCAGGTCAGAACAGGCTTTCAGAAATCCCTATCACATGCAGTCAAATGAGGTGAATTGACCCTATCACCTTCTTTTTGCAAATAACTAACTTGTAAACATACGAGACTGGCGTTCACTAAATTGTTACAATGAAACTAACACACTTTGAATTGTGTGAGAAGCATTGTAATAGGCTTTAAAATTATCACTATAATAATAAACATGCACCCGAGCTCCCTGGATTAAACCACCCCAAGTCTAAACACAGAAACGACATATATATACTCCATTTTTTGGCTTTCCATCGCTAGAGCGTTTAGCTTTGCTCTACGTTGTTGACTCAAAATAGCGTATCGCAATTAAGGAAAAATCGATACATAAAATCGGAAATCTTTTTTGTAGACTTTATTTTAACGACAAATCGGATCTTCCATTTCTTCCTCTATACACTATCTGTTAAGGAATGAAAACCCCCTACAACTGCATTATCGACTTGCTAGTTTACGTCAGCCATTCTACTCATAAACCAATGAGAAATGCGCGGCTGTATTTTTTAAATTAAAAAAAGGGGCAGTAATTTGAGATATCGAATCTCTGCCTTGATCTGAGCAATTAAGTGTTTAACTAGAAATAATCTCATGGCCAATTCAATGCCATATCACAGCTGCAAAGTAAAATTCACTATACAGACGCTTAAATAATGCATTAAGTAGCCTTAATTGTGGAAAGAGCACCGAATTAGGCAAAGGTAAGGCAAGATTTTCGCTCTAATTATAGGTAATAATAAGTAAGGAAAAAAGCAAAGTGCATGTTTTCGTAAAAATGCAACTACCCCAATTCTTCCTCCCAACATCACCCCCCCATTTATTAATAGTCATAAATACATTTCCCTAATTGGAATCCATAACAACGTACGTGCTATTTCCTCCAAAAGAACATGTAAGTACGGAAGGAAATGCCTCAGGAAAAATACCCAAAAAAATTAGGGAGAAGAAAAGGTGACTACACAAAAATTTGATGCTGCCACTTTATCCAAGGAAGTTCAACAAAAGTAGGAGTCAGGGGGGGGGTGGAGGGGAGGGAAGCCACTAGAATGCCACAGGTAATTAGGGTCTCAATTTTGACAGCTTAGACAGGGCGGGAAAGATACTGAAAATTCCAATATACCCGCGAGTTCATAAAATGGGAATGATAGTCTCATCGCGCCCGGGTTGCATTTAAAGCACCTTGACTACTAGGCTAGCTTGTGATTAGATGAATTCAGGTGTACCAATCTCTCAATTCAGTCTACTGGTCAAACAGTTCTTTAAACACCGAGAAAAAAGGAACTACAACATGGGACTCTAGAGTTTAGAACAAGGAAAATTTAACCCTAGGCCAAGGTGTAAATAAAACAGCTACTAGACAACAAAAGAAAACCTGATGCATCACAAAATCAGTTCACTTGAATTTTCAAGTTCTACCATCTTCCTAATCACTTATTTAGACTATTCTGCTGTTCTTCTTGTCCAACGACTTCTCAACTTGTAAATAGCACTAATCACTAATAGACATTAGACAGTAGACTTTGAGATTCTAGCCATAGATGAATGTTGAAAAAAAAGCTTTTCCACATAGAGTTACAATAGTCTATATGGATTTCTAGTTGTAAACCGTATTTTTCTCTGAATGCACCTCAATTTAATACGCCCACTTCATAATGCAGAGCAATTAAAATAAAAAAATTGGTGTTACTTACACCACAACAGCTTGTGCGGTAAGAGGTGAGGGGGATTGGATGGGGCGGGCGCGCACAAAGTACAAAGAACTTAAACAGACATAAATTATTGGTCTGCGCAGAAAACAAAACTGCGTATTTTGACTGAGATGGAGTTGGTTGGAGCAAATGACGGGAAAAAAGATGACGAAACAAGATACTCTCTTCCCTTTAAGGAGCTTAGCAATTTTGGGCCTTAAAGAGAGTTTTAAACAGCGCATTTAACACACACACACAGGGGGAGAGAGGGTCGGAAAGGAATAGAGGTGATTAAGATCTTCCATTAATCACCTTGATCATATGATACCATGGGGAAAATCATTACTCAGTAAGCCCAGGTCCATATAAAGCCTCCTTTGACAACCACTCAATTAAATCAACTGTGCAGAGCGGATAGGAATTAGTAGACCAGGAATTGATGGATTAAATCGCACTGCTTATGAGAAAGGGAACGACTCAATGCTTCCAGAAACTAATTAACGATTCCAGAGATTCTGAATTAATTAACGCACTCACATTCAACTCTCAGTTATTAAGATGCCATTGAAGGGTTAGAACTATTAAAATAATTTTGTACTGCATTGAACATAAAAAATATATTTTTTTTCTCAAATCACGAAAAAGTATATAAATTTAGTCAAAGTAGGATCGTAAAAGGAGAATAGGGTCATACTTCGGAGGTAATAGAATTTTCACCAAATACATGTGCACCTTACACTCTCCTTTAAATGCCAAAAAACCGCCATTCAGTCAAAATACGCAAAAAAGTGACATTTTTAAAAAAACTTATGTAAACAGAACAGTTCATTATAGCGAATAAAGTGCTTCAAACTAATTACAATTTTCCTGAATTTTCTCACCGAATTCGACGCAGAGATGTTAAATACCATGAAACCAGATTATGGCCACTCTGTTAGTAGGATGCTAGAGTAGCCTTGAAATGGCATATCTCATAGCTATAGAGCTTACGTAAGCATATGCCTGGAATATTAATTAGAGAAAAGGTACCACACCGAAAGGGAATGAAGAAGGCTGATTCACTGAACACAATAACCACAGGAAATGAAGCCTGCATCATTAGAAAGGAATCAGCAAATGGAATGGTAAGCTTTTTTTTAATGGAACAGAAGTATAGTTGCATGGTGCCGAAGTAATTCCGAAACATTAAATCAAAAAGTTTCAACAATCATGAAGGAGGGCTTCAGAGAAATTCCAGAACAAGCAAAATGCTCCATCGCGCTCAAATTCGCATTGTCATATTGACTATTGATCCACAGTCCGACTGATGCTTTATGACTCCTCTGCATCTGATGCATTTTCACTGCTATCATTTACCCCATTTTTTGGTCTCCACGCAAATTTGGGTAGAGGAATTTTACAAAAACACGATAGAAACCAGCTTCCAAACGTTATTGTGGAGTTCAATTGTTGAATAGCGAGGGTTAAAAGGAAAGTTGATCGTAGTCTTTGGTGCAAGCCATCTCTGATTGTTTACTCGGCAGTCTAAAGTGACCCATTACTTATCAATATTAACTTTATAATGCGAAAATAGCTTCTGTTAAATGTGAAAGACTTAACGTGTCTCTGGATCGAAAACCCAATAGATATTTGAAATCAATTAAGTCAAAAGGAGACGCGCAAAATAAACAACTATCATACGATAAACGAGATCCATTAAATAGCAAGTGAGAGTAAAGGGGCGTTAACACCACTTATCTAGGGTAGAGAGGGGTGTGGGATAGACTTACCTCCTCGTGGTGCACCCTGGGCAACGTATAATTATATGCAAAAAGCCTATTAACTGGCAGTTGACTTCTGACTTCAAATTACCCTCACCCCAACTGTATGTCATATTCGACTCCTATCGCAGTACTCATCTTACCTATTCTCTGCCTTTGTATCTGTCTGTTTCTTTTAAATCTGTGAATCACTGTTCTATTCCCCCTCCCGAATTCTTCCCACTTTGATGTTTCTCCTCCCCTCTGTGAAGCCTGAAATCAACTAAAGGGCCAATGATAAATATCAAAACGCCTCCAATTTGTTATAAATAAATCTAGGGTAGAGAGAAGGGACATTGGACCATTCTGGTGCTTCATATTTTGGTCTTGTGAACTCTGAATTAACTTACTTTAGCCACCAAAATACTGGCAAAACTCTTTAAAAAACATGTTTTTATTATTTAAATATTGCCAGATAAATTCATTATTTTCCTATCAGATTTTATACTTCTCTTCAAAAATAAAAACCTACGGATAATGTGCAGTCAGAAAGATAAACGCAATCCTAATATACAATAAGACTGAACATAAATTAAAAGTATTAACATAAAAATCAATCTATCATTATTTATAATCATCATATTTCCATATAGGATAACCCACCCCTAAACTAAACCATTTCAAGGTCATTAAGCCTCTAAGATATAAAGAATTGATCTGTGATTTCAGTCTACTGAAAGGATTCCACTAAGGGTTTCAAGTAATCGTCTTTTGCAAGACTATGAACGAAGCGAAAGGACTTTAATGCCTGGTACTAACTATAGGACAGGGCAAAAGGAGGTAGATACATTGTGAACTTTAGGTGAACAAGGATTTGGTAGAAGTGAAAGGACAACACACTCTAGAGCAAATTCACGACACAAAAAATGCAAAAAAAATTAAAATTGTACCTACTCTGAGGCTAATACAAAGTACAGGCGAAATGTCAGCACAGAATTAAGGAGAGGGAAAAAGAAACAATCCTGTAGAGATTTTATCGACGTTTAATATTTCTCCACTGACGTCACAATTAAGACTTGTTGATTTCCACCACAATTATAGTAGAGCCCAATTTAAATATTCTAAATGAAAAAGTAGGGGACCGTTGTAGGAGTATCAGTAATGATTAAGTTAGAACAAGCCAGTCTCCCAAATCTCTATAATCGGCGAAAAAAATCGAAAAATTTAATTAGTGCGCGACATGAAAGAGTAAAACAAAACAAAAGGATATTTGAGTTATCAAGATCTAAAATGAGCGAAAACGCACGAAAGAAGCAAAATTTGAAGAAACATTTATCAGTGGAATTATTTAACTGAAACAATCGAATTTATAAAATTATACTCTTTCAAGTTTTATAAACACGAAATAATAAGTAACACTGCTAAGGCATAAAACGTAAATGCTGTCTTTGGGTAAAATGGATCGAAATTTTCACAAATCCATCCTCATGAAGACTAATTACGTATTTTCTTCCTTCAAATTTCTAAGATATGAAGACTGCATATCTTCTTCTATTAGGCAAGACGTTGAGCAGGGAAGAGGTCATGTAATAATAGTTAAAAAAGAGATGCAATTTATAAGCAAATCTTACCAAAGACATACGACGCTCCCTCCTAGTCATAGGCTCCTCCAGCAACTGAATAGCCTTTTGCCTTAAATGAGGTGGCAAGTGAAGACTAGCCGGCAATGAGAGACGCTTGGAAGTTCCTGTGCCGATGCTGTCATTTCCATTACTACTCGAGCTAACTACTCCATTTACTTGTCCTCTCAGCCTATTTCTTACATCTTCTGGTCGTCTACGCACCTCTTTCATGCGAGCATACAATTCCTGAGCCGAAGTGCCTGTTCTTCGTGAAACTTGCGCAACAGTTGCTGCAAATCCCGTTTCCATTGAATCAGTGGCAGAACTAGATCCAACTGGATTTGTCGTGGAATCTGGATGAGGTTGCGTCAGAACGGTTGAAGATATAGGAGCGTTCGAATTAGAATTTCCTTCTTCTGCCTCTTCATCTTCCTCAGCAATCGTCGTTCCAGCAACAAATCTCGGCAACCTCTGAGGTGTACCTGAAGCCGGACTGCTGACTGAACCATTATTCTTCGGTGGTGAGGTGAACAGGCTATTTCCTGAAGCCGCAGTACTTACATCTCCAGTTAAACGAAGATTATTTGACAGTGCTGTGGACAGAGAGCTCATTTCTGAAGTGCACGAGGACGTCGAGGAGGAAGAGCAACTCGATTTCGGCCAGGAGAAACGATTTGACGAAAATGATGCATTAGCCGCAGCAGAAGAAGAATCCACACTTCCAGAGTACATTTTTGAACTGGCAAAGGTGTTCGACGAAGAGGAAGAATTCGAAGAGTAGAGGTAGGACGAGGCAGAAGGCTGATTAATTCCACTATCTGGAGTTTGAGGTGGCTTTAGACCGATGAAAGAAGTCTGCTGACTGGGTTGCTGTTGCATAAAGGGGGAGATAGGAGGACTATTAGCTGTTGGTGGCGTGACAATAACTAGATCGCTAATTGCACGACGGTGGGAGACATCGGCAAGAGCATCATCCGAAAAAGAGGTACTTGGAATAGCGCAGGTGGGTAAACCGATACAGGTGGAGAACTGAGGGGTAGTGCTTATTATCGGGAGAGGAGAAGCAAGGGAATTCTTCTTAAAGAGATTTCCAAACTTGAACCCCTTCTGCTTGCGATCTAGTATGAAACAACAAATCGATAAAAGTTCATTTTAAAACATTACACGAACTAGGATTGGAGATTTAGGGCGAATTTCTTATACGCACCACCACCACCATCAGCAACAATAGCATAGTCCATCATTAAGGAAGAAATTATGGAGTAAATGACAAAATTTGATTGACTAGGATAATTGCTTCTGACAAGAGGGAGATATAATTATGAAGATATTGTAATGCTGGGCAATTTACACGATTGCCCAACACTTTTCGGGAGAAGAAAAATTACTACAGCAAAAAAAAGCGAAAGAGGAGATGATGTTGGGGGGGGAGGAGGTGGGGTGGAGGGGGTCCTAGAAGCAAGAGAAGGAAAGAATACCCCTTTTGCCCACATTGGAAGGAATGTGAATTAGCCAAGACTAGATGCAGTTGTAGAGTAAGGACCAATGGACGCTTTTAGCAAGAAGGTAATTACTCGGTTTAGGAGAAAATAAGGCCGAATTTTTGACAGTTAAAAATTGAACGTAAATGCAAAATGGCATTAAAAAAACCCAAATCGAAAGGACTACTTCACATCTAAGGGTTAGAAATAATTCCGAACGAACAAATGGCCAATGATTTCTACTGCTAGAATTAATAGATTGTCATACAAAGGCGTTCTTTGGGAACCGACCACAGGGGGCAATTGATCGGTAAATTAATTTAAGTTATTAAAAAAAGAGTAAAATGGTATGTTATGGTGAGAAAACTTCTAAACCACGGGCTCGAAATCCTATGATGATACATCTCTGCATCAATAAAAGTACTAATTGTGACGTCTCTCATGCATTGTGGATCGTTCCAAACCTCGCAGAATGTATCCACTAATCATATTTCATAATAGCAATTAATCACTAGATCTTTGTATGAGTAGGAAGAGAGCGTCGACATAGAATCATATGAGAGTAGCTGTTGGAAAAAAAGGTTGTGAATTATTTTAAAAGCTGTTAAAAATTGTAAACTTTCGTAGTTGTTTAAATGAGTAGCAGAAGCGTGAAGTGCGGAATAAGAACGGAGTTTTCGTGGAAAAAAAATAATGCACCACCAATATCATGGATTAAAGATTTAGTTAACTTTAATGAAGAATGTTCTATTGGAGTGAGTTATATCGCGTATTTTAATGAGTCAGTTAGTACGAGAGGATCTTTTAAACTTACGTGGCATCTCTCTCAAGAGGGTTTCACGAATTTACCTAGACACAAGAGATCGATAATAAATAATTAAACAAAAATTTTCCGTGGTAGGAGGGGGAGGGAGGAGGGAAGACTTTATTGAAATTATAAAATGTAAAAAAAAGTTAGCAAATGATCATATTTAATAAATTAATTAATGAGAAGGAGGAGAAAAGATGGCTGATCAAAAGGGCTACAATTACAATGGTAAGAATAATTCAAAGCAACACAAAATGAGATGGTTTTAAATATATATTTAATTAAGAAAAATAAATGAATCGTATAGAGGACTTGTCTGGACATTGCGATCGGTTGATTTTGAAGAAGGCATAAAATTAAATATTTACGAACTGACTGGAGCGAAATAAACAAGTGGCCTATCGATGAAGTGATAGCTGCTGCCATTTAGCCAAGGATCCTTTCGGAATATAAAGTACTAACACTATCGAACTTTGAAATGATTGGCTGGAGTATTTTATTCAAAACAGAAAAAAACCACCAAACACGGGTAGAACAAACTCTAATTTAAAAGGGGAATCTTAACAAATATCATTTTGTAATCCATACTCCCGAACCCTGGAGACTTCGAATGGAATTCCAAGCAGACGAGCCTTTAACATCCAATTCAATGGAGGTGAGAGGAGTGCAGTTTAAGAAATTAACACCATGAATGGGGAAGAGTTACTTTGATCGATGGTAGTTCCTCCTCCTCAACACTTTAATGGTTAGAAGCACTTGCGCAGTCTTGGCTATTGAAAGCACCTCATGATTATGCATCGAAATCCCCCATAAGCCTCCTACCGATATTGATAATTTATGACTAAAACTTAAGTAAAAAATCTGACACGTACGCAAAGTGCGTATATTTGCGTAAAGGGTCAGAAGTTGTAATGGTGTCGGTAGATTTTTAATGACCCATGACCTCAAAGGTTTGAATTTTTCGAGAAGCACGTGTAAAACCCACCAAGGAGGCTAAGTCTTGCATTAATAGGAGTAAAATCAGTCTGAATTCGTAATCTAACCCGAAAAACGAGCATACCGACAACAAAAATTTAATCAGCGAACTCTGGTACCTAGTTCAGGGTTGTGGCCTCCACTTTCCCCTTTTTTACAGGCGGACCAAATGTTAGAGACCAGAATTATTTAAATTTACTAATTCCATTAAGAAATAAAAATGAAAGACTAAAGCTCCTTTAAAGGCTGGCTATTCGGAGTGGAAAAATTGCGAAGTAATTACGCACGTAAGGCACAATGTTGCAACATTGTCGACACCGAGACGCAAGGTGGCAGTAAGGCACCAACAAAAGTTGACCAAATTTTTATTTTGAAAAAAATTATTTACTTCTAACACAATAGTACCGAAAGAACGCGAACTAATTCACTTTCGAAATTATAAATAATCAATAGCATGATGATGATGATGATCCTGAAAAGGAGAATATTGCAATTGTGGTGACAAAGGACACGCTGATAGAGATAGCAAGGATTAAGACTAGCTCATTTAATCGCATTATAGTACAATAGGATTTATTCGGATTTTAAATGGATTTAAATGAATATTTTTATAAATCATTTCTATTTTCATATATACATATATATAGAATTTATTGACAACCTTCCAGAAGAAACTTTTCAACAAATGAAACGAGGGATACCACAAACCCGCCAATAATTACCTAGAAAATAAACTTTATTGCTAAAATCACTTGCTACTTCAATTCCATTAAGATAGCAACTGCGATAAAGTAAAGAACTCCGAATCAATCTCACAAAGCCCACAAATATATACAAATTCACCAGTAGCTGTGAAATTACATTTTACGAAAAGTTAGTATGACTTGAAGTAGAACGTGATTAAAGCGGGAATAGGGTGAGATATTTTGCAACTAGTCTAAAATTTGGACAATTGCACCTGTTCTGCATATTCAAAGTCTGCACGTCTTTTAACATCAGGAAAAAAAAATACAGTCAAATAAAATAATGTCAAAGGGCATGACAAAACTTGTCAATAAAAATTTCATTACACATCTCCACATTACAAACACCACAACGATTTGGTCAAAAGCACGAAGGGATGACAAGAGTTGCCAATTAAACTCCCTAAGAATAAAACACGTACGGGAGGGGGCATGGAGAACGCATAGATGCATAAAATGAAAAAAGAAACAATATACTTAATTTTCTTAAGCCACTTTCACAGGTAATAAAAAAGGAGAGCAAATCCGTGGTTCTAAGCCGACTTAAATCCACCCATATTCCAACTTATTTATGTATTTTTTTTAAATGATAAGAAATGAAATAAACTGAGAAAACGATTGGAGCATATATGGCTAGGTTATCTATTGATTTAAGACACAAAAGCTATATTGGGAATGGGAAGTCATTCTGTCAAGAAACCGACCAATAGTGGCCAATTTAGTGCAATCGGCGAACGATAATATAAATCCATTGTGCTAATTTCATTTCCAAATATTACCAAATTGGCAGAAATAGATATTGGAAGGTAACTGAAGGCATAACAAATCCCGGATTAACTTACAGGTGGCTCGATCAACAGATTCAGCGTTTCGAGTGGGTCTCTTATTGATAGTCCAGAGAAAAGGCATGGTTTAAAAATTTAAGCGAGGACAACTAGGCCATGATAATCATTCCAAAATAGTAAGAGCACATAAATAAATCCGTGTAAGAGTGAAAGGAGTAACTGTTCTTCTATGATATCGAACGAGCAGGAGCGGACGCCCAAAAGTGTAAGAATGTGTGCGCGTTTGTGGAAATGGGATGCAATAGGTGCGTGTGCCACCCCATGCGTGCACCCACGTGCCAGCTTCCGGTAATCTAATTGGTTGGCTTCCTGAATGGAGACGCACAGGTACTAAATAGCTTGTTGCATCAGCTAATTAACGTATTTAAAATGATGAGAAAACAAAGACTAAGAAATAAAATGCCCACTAACAATGTGAAGAAGGAAAGTTGTAAGTGAATTAGTAAATCAAACTCAGAAAAGTAATTCTAGAAATAACTTAAAAGAGGACGAAATGTAAATACGATGTCAGGGGACAGGGCACAAAGCGAAAATGTTTAATTTTAAAATCAAAACGGTTATGGTTAGTGGACTTAAATTATTCAATGCATATTAGAAAAAATGAAAGCAGCAAATAAAATCAAAATGTTATAATTGTAATAATAAACACTTTATAGCGACGAAATTACATCTGAAGATTTAAGAACGGACTATTGCAGTATTACACTCTTTAAAATGTGAAAAAATAACACATCAAGTCAGATAAATAGTTAAAATTGCAGATATTAGTGGAACAATATACCCTTACTTGGCATCTGAAATTTTACTAGCACATCCGGACGGAAAATTTAAAACCGCCCAATCCGAAATACTAGGTTAACGTAGTATTCACGGAAAAAGTTGAAAAGAAGCTTCTTTAACTGCCAAAGACTTCTATCATAGGAGGCAGAATCAATTGGTGCGCTCGGCGTGTACAATGATATGAACTATGCTAATTACCTTGAAATCAAATGGTAAAAATATTCATTATATCAAAATTTTACAAATAATTATTGATTATATCAAATCTATTTAACGATATTCGGTCTTTATAATTAAATTCAATTAAATGCAACATTTATTTGAAATTTGATTAAATCTTGGGCAAAATGCATTTTTAGTATCAATATCCTCTGCGTGATGCTTTTAGCATAGAAATAAAATTGCATACCTGTCTAAATAAACTGAATGCTGTGACGTGTTTTTTACAAGTTTATTATTTGTCTATGAAATCAATATATTTTCCTCACAACCCATTGATAAAGGGTAAAGAATGCTCTCCTGATTTCATCATTTGGGCTCAGTTGGCAAAATAGTTCCATATACTAATATATTTTAAGAATTTTTCCGAAGTAAATATGTATATCGGGAAGTGACAAGATCTTAAATGCGCTATTGGGGTTTTTCTCCATATTCGTCCTTTGGTGCAGTCGTATGTCCAACCATGTTCTGAACTTTTCAAGAGCATTCTCATAAATTTTTTATCATCTACGAACGTCTCATTAACCCCGAAAAAAGTGACTCTTGTATTTCCATTCAATCTTTGCTATTAGCTAAACGTTCTTGTTATTAATCAAGGTAAGACAGATTTTACAAAAGTTATAAATTTATTTGGTATCAAGGCCTGATTGGCCATCAACTTACTCGAGCTCAGAACAACATTTCTCTTTGATGACCGTGGCGAGATTTATGAAAAGCAATATTTACACACTAGTTTGCAATGTCTAAATTTTAGCTTATTGTTGAAGTGATCACTGAAATAGCTTTTGCCCAATTATTTATTTATTTATATCAAATGGCAGGCGTTTTGATAGTTATCATTAGCCCTTTAGTTGACTTCAGGCTTCATAGTGACAAAAATTCGAGAGTGGGGGGGGAGGAGGAACAGAAGAGTGTTTCAAAGATATAGGAGAGACAGGCACAAAGGTAGAGAAAAAAGATAAAATAAATACTGTGAAAATGGCCGAATATGACATACAGTGGGGTCGTGGTAGTTTGAAGTTAGAAGTCAACTACCAGTTAATAGACTTTTTTGCCGTATGAGTATACGTTGC
>UZAE01000825.1:0-17833 GCA_900617975.1 Rodentolepis nana | reverse complement strand
TATATATATATATATATATGGGGTGTGCGATAGACTTACCTCCACGTGGTGCACCCTGGGCAACGTATACTCATACGGCAAAAAAGTCTATTAACCGGCAGTCGACTTCTGACTTCAAAATACCACGGCACGACTGCTTGTCATATTCGACCACTACACAGTACTCATCTTACCTTTTTCTCTGACTTTGTGTCTGTCTGCCTCTTTTACATCTGTGAATCGCTCTTCTGTTACCAACCCTTCGACTTTCTGCTACTTTGATGAACCTTCCCTCTGTGAAGCCCGAAGTCAATTAAAGGGCTAATGATAGCTATCAAAACGCCTGCCATTCTATCGCTTTTCTCTTTACTTAAAAATTTCTATTTCAAACTCTTTTTCTTATTGAATTGGGGAAAAAATGTTGGCAATTTGACTGCACGAACACACAAAATGGCATTTTGTGGGTATTGGCAACATTAAGATGCCATTTTCCCTGTGTGTAATTTAGGATTGGTTTGGCTCCTAGTAAATTGTGTACTTCGAAATTTGGGTTTTCTTTTTATCAAAGTTTTTTCAGTTTAAATATTTATTTTTATCAAATGTCACTTTTTATGACAGTTATCATCAGCCCTTTAGTTGACTTCGGACTTCACAGAGGGAAGGGACGTCAAAGTGAAAAAAGTCGAAAGGGGGGACAGAAGGGTGTTTCAAAGACGAAGGTAGAAAAAAGGTGGGGTGAGTACCGTAAGTAGTCGATTATGACATACAGTGGGGTCACTGTAGTTTGTGGTCAGAAGTCAACTGTCGCTTTATAGACTTTTTTGCCGTATGAGTATACGTTGCCCAGGGTTCACCACGTGGAGGTAAGTCTATCGCACAGCCCACATTGCTATTTCGCACAACGTGGAGGTAAGTCTATCGCACACCCCATTCATTAAATATCACCACGTGGAGGTAAGTCTGCCCTTCAGTCTAAATATGTCTACTAGAAAGTGTTATGATACCAGTCTCGGAAATCCTCCTAACCATCCTTACCAGGGACAAATCTGGAGCATCTATCAAATCATATGATACTGTTCTACTTGTTTTGTGCAATCTCAGACTATTATTGATTTAAAGGTCTAAATTTCACTTTCAGAGGAATTAGCCTCAAGTTTTTACCTTTGCGTCTGTATTATATCTGTTTGACTAATCTGTGCCTTTTAGCGGAGTAGCTTTACTGCTTAGTGGTTTGCTTAAAAGCCCACCTAAGCACAGTCTTTTCCCCTTTCCTTACGAATGTGCCATTTAACTGGGGACTACTTTCCAACTTCATGCAAATGCTGATAGACCAATGAGTTTAATGCTAACTGTGCTTTAGTTCCCGTTGGCCTGAATTATCCGCCTACGACTGGCCACTCTTACCATAGGTAAGTGCACCTATGGCCAGGTGTGTACTTTAAACACCGCAACACCCTTCGTGAAGCTTTCTAAGTGCATGTTTATCATGTCTGCCGTTACACCTATGCTCTAATCTCAAGTAGACTTTCAAGAAATGAAGTTCTTGCCCTTAATGTTTTCAAACAGTTTCTCATCCTACTTGCTTTCAGTAAATTCGACTAGGTGAAATGTAATTTTAGGGCTTGAACACAATTCTGGTAAGGCAACGGCAATTCTGGTTATATGCACACACTTTATATATACTTTTGGACACTGGAAATCTATTGATGCGCACACGCATACAAGGCACACACAAGCACAGAATATAGTCAAGCCAGCCAATCAGTATCAGGACCACTTTAATGCTGCCCTTATGACGTGAATCAAGTTATCACTAGTTTTCTTCTTAAGTGCAGGTATTTGTGACTGCATCTCGGTTTGCCTTTATTATAGCGATAATCATAAAGAACATCTGAGTTATGTCTAACGAAAGGCGTAAGAACAGAAATGGAAGTAGCATCCATAAGAGGCTGTGCGTTCTTTGAGTAGAATTTATAGAAGAAAAATTGGCAGTGTAGGGGAATCCACCTTCCCGAAAGTAAACAGAGGTCACTCATTTGAACTTATTGATAAATATCCTCAGATCGCCCCCCCCCCCGCCTTGACCCTGGTGCGGGGTCTTCTCTCGTGCTTAGAAAAGGTACTCACAAAAAGGTAGAACATGATTGGATGGTTTATTGCTACAGTCGTTCCGGTTGTTAATATGACCATAAACATATACCCTCATGTAATTGCTTTCAAATGAAATTAGGGGAACAAAATTTCGATAGCACAAATTCGTATACGCACAGTACATCTAGATATCAATTCAAGCCCCCCCCCCCTCCCCAAATCTCTTAAAGCCAAAGCTCCTTGTAATTATTATTGCCTAGTTCTAAGTGGTGGCTGATTTTTGATTACAGGTCTTAGTGACTTTGCACTAGGCTGCATGTCCATTTTACTTTCTTCTCCGAGTACTTTCCTTTGTGAGATGAAACCATGATTATACTTTGGCATCGCGCACACAATTCCCCCGGTCTAATTTGTAACCTGTGATTTTTTTGTGCTTTATTTCGACATGAAGTATATATTTGTTTGCTTTCCAATGTCCCACATGGTGCTTACCTGGAGCTGAACATGTGAAAATAGGAGGACTGCTCTTATGCGCTTCACCTAATTTTGACCCTCTCTCTCTTGGAGGTTACGATATAATTGGCAGTCATTGCAGTTCACACGCCCGCCTTACAGTTGTGAGTGGATTTTCGAAATAGCCTGGAGTTTATTATTAGCCCGGTTGGGTAGTATTTACGCCGATGAATGATTCACTTCCATGACTACTCCGTCTCTCTGTGTTTATTCATTTCACCATTGAAAGACTTTTGCTCACTTTGCTAGGTTGGGAGGAGCACGTGATAAGGAGGTGGAAAGAGGGATAAATTGGTCTTCTATGACTTCTGTGCTTCTGTTCTTTTAGGTTTCGGAAAGTTCAATCTACTATAGCGTGGAACAATGCAATCTCCTGAACCTCACGCCTGATGCTCAAATCTCCAAAATGGGCCCCCCGACAGGTCCTTATGCAGTTCTCCAAATTAATTTCAAATCTCCAAGTGGTAAAAAGACGAAAGTAGTTCCTCGAGAGGACTCAGACGAAGTTTCTTTTGATCTCGTGAGTAGCTTTCTCTCGCTATAACTCAGCAGTTTGCTCCTACCTTGCCTATCACGTTATTTCATATGCATCCCCATGGGGGGGGGGGAAGTATCGAGTTGCAATTGATTGTTGAGGAGAATTCATTATCTTCTTTTTTATAACGCCAAAGTCTGTTGGTATCCTATTTGGTTGTGTATAATTTAATTTCTATGCATTTGCTTGCATTCAATTACTACAAATCGATCTCTTTGAGTCCTGAATCACACACACACACACACACACACTCACACGCTCACACACACTCACACACACACACACACCAAGGTGCACGTTTGCAGTATTTAACTGAATGTTGTATCTTCATTTGGGTTAAAAAATAATTTATATATAATCGCATCATACACACACGCACACGCATATGAGCTAAAAACGTGATTTGTAGCCTGCAAAACAAATTGTATTGATAGTGCAACGAGATTTTTTATCTGACAGTCTTAGTCTTGCTCACCAACTAATGGTCTTATTTGTGCCTCTACACTTGAGATTCTTGTGAGTTTTTCAACCACGGTTGGCATCCGTATCTACTTCGATTGGCAGCTGTTTTCATTAAGACAGTCTCACTTAGGTTGATAAGGGGAAGAATTTTATGTGGTTCCAAATTGAACTACTTTGAAGGGTATGGGGTGTGTGCGATAGACTTACCTCCATGTGGTACACTCTGGGCAACTTGTATTCATACGGCAAAAAAGTCTCTTAACCGGCACCTGACTTCTGACTTGAAACTACCATGACCACACTGTATGTCATATTCGACTACTTCCATAGTACTCACATCACCTTTTTTCTACCTTTGTGTTCCTCTGTCTCTTTTACATCTTTGAATCTCTCTTCTATCCCCCTCCCCTCTCGACTTTTTTTTCATTTTAATGTTCCAACTCCTCTCCGTGAAGCCTGAAGTCAACTAAAGGGCTAATTATAACTTTCACAACGCCTGCCATTTGGTATAAATACTTTGAAGGGTATTCTCCTTTATAGGTTTGGTCTTTGTTTTAATTCAGTTTTTATTGTGACAGGTATCTCATTTCGTTTATTGTTTAAATTGGAAGATCTCCTTTCTATCGTCCATTTTAACCTTGAAACCATGTTATGAAGTGGAAATCAAGGTTATCAAAGTCATCTAATCACTTTGGTTTATTCCGGTTAACATGTTGCAATTAACTCTGGTAGTATATAAAATATTTGTTGCATGCACCAACTTGGTTGCTCTTTGTTATTGGAAAATTCAAATAGTTTATATCTCCTCAATTTGCTAGTTAATTAACGAACGCAATGTCCCGAGGTAATCAATCAAACGGTTTTTGTGACAATACGCAGTCACACATGAACTTTTTCGGGTGTTGCTTTTTCGGGATCAGGGTTGTGAAAACTGTTGTTCCTGAGGTGAAAAATCGATTTAATTAACAATTCATCTAACATTGTAGTCCGGTGAATATACCTTTAAAGTTTTTGCCATAACACTTTGACTTTATCTTTTGTCACTCGATAGGTATTGTTAAGCCTATTTGATCGACGTATAAGGTGAATTTGGTGTATATCAATTAAAAATTGCACAAAGTATTAATTTTGCGTCTCGGAAGCTTAAAAGCGTGCCTCCTTGATCCTCTTTTTGCTGTCTTTATTGAAACCCTCTCCGTAGTTAAAACAAATATTTTTAATACAAACTGGAGCGGATTAAGTAAGCATCTAATATATCTGATCTTTCAACATCATTTCAGCTCAATTTTGTGGTGAGCTTCGGTCAACCTCAGGAACCCCTCTCTGATATTTGCGATTCTGCCTGGTCTCGAAGGAGCAGTACATCTGAGTCCACTACCCCATCACCATGGGGACTAACAACAGCGGGAGCTTCGGCAACTTCCACTGGGCCTTGCACCAAGAAAGTTCTCAATTCGACTTTTTCTACCCAAATCGCAGAGGTCTTCAAATTGGTCGACCCTCAGCAAAACAACCTTGTTATTCTCCAACCATCGACTATTGGTCTTGCCCTAAACAATATCAAATCAAGGTGGATTGATCATGCCCGAACGCTCTACAATTTCCAGCATTGCAGTGTACGCTCCTAACATAGACTGTGTAATTTTTTTGGGTTACGTGGTGTCAGTCATTGTTCTGTATTTATCCAATGAGCTAGCTTTATGCCATGTTTAGGCCACCAAACGCGCCGCCCAAATAGTATTGAAAAACCCGCCCTTTGTATTATATAATTCTCAGTCACAGCCTTTTTCTTATGGGCGCTATGCCATTTCGCATTAACTCCCTAATTTTAGAATTATTTAAACCACACTTAGCGCGCACAAGTTATTTATCAATGCTCATAACTTTGTAGAAGGTATCTCCAAGCGCAGAAGAGTCCACGAAAAAGTGTTTCCAGCTCCTCGCTGCCACGGCTGGAATAACCCAAGATGATGAAGCAGTTGTAATCTACTTCCAAAAGGCCTTGAGCCAACAAACCCTTCAGAATATCTGCCATCCAAATCGAACGCCCTCGGGTATTTCTATGGCTCCCTCGACTCGCAGTACTTAATTTAACACCAACCTGGTGCCACGGAATCTGTATTTTACTTACACCTTTATACCTCATGAATAAATGATTCTCGTTTTACTTTAATGGAATGGTGATCGCTTTAAAGGCTCAGCAAGTTCCGGCTAGAAATATACCCCGGAACCCACACATTTAACAGATCACATTACCAAGATTAAAACGCTAATCAATTTGCCCAAGTCCTATCGAACTATTAACGCGTACCACTCGATCCAAGCATTGTGTTAAACTTGGTAATGGTCCTTTTGCATTTCAATATTCTTAATAGGCTATATCAATGACTAAGATGACTCCTGCTGAGACATGGCAGTAAGCAATGTCAAAACCGTGGCGCGCACGAAGCTTAGGAAATTACCAGTATGATACTATATGCTAGGAGTAATCTAGATTAATAGAGCGCAGTAATTAAAACTAACCTATAGCTACATCTAGCAAACACAAAGTGATGAGCATCTCTGCAACACATTGTCAACTTTAGTATCGCCGAGGGAGGCAAGAATGATTTGGCAAAAGGGATCATTTGCACACAGGGAAATAAAAGTGGCTTGCTAAAAGATGATAAGTGGCAATGAAATAAAACGAAGAAAACAAGGAGTGTAATGACAATGATGAAGGTGTATATGATTCGTAAACTCAGAAAATGTCCACACACAGGCCAGACCAAAACAAGCGCTTCGGCAAACAGGCAAGCCAGCAACCAGTGTACATACATACAAGGAGTATTGGTGGAAGTATTGGGGAGATAGCAAAGGCGATTAAGACAATACATAAGCACATGAAGAAAGCAGAAGTAGGGGATGGAAGATGAGAAAATGAAAACGCAGTTGCTTCGAATGTATGTACCAACCACGCAACGGCCCAAGCCACAATGTGTTTGCAAGTGTAGTGTTTGTGTGCAATAAAGAAAATAGGCTGTACAGAAAAAAGAGAAGGACACTGAAGGTTTCGGTCCAAAAAATATATCTAAGAAAGAATAGAAGATTGAGAGGAGAACAACCGCGATGTTTCAAATTGCACCGTTTCAAAAGACCATTCAAAATGCAAGTAATGATTGGCAGAGAAGGGAATGCACAGAATTAGAGATTTGATAAATCACAGAAGAAAAGTCATGTTTCTCAAGGGATAAAGTGGATTTTCTGCATCAGAAAAGAATATTAGAAAGACAAAGGTTACGTGTCGTATGAGTATAATGTAAGATCTCACCATCAAGCTGTTAAACCTGGTATAAGCGGCGCGTTGCAGTTGTTTATAGGCTTGGTGCGAAGCATACAAAGCAGGAAAAAAAGAGACCACGGCCAAAAGTTAAAATGATGAGCAAGAATAGGTAGGTAGCAGAAGTAGAATCATAAAAAATCGGAAGAACTCGAGGACGTAACAGCTTGCAGCACCAACATACTCTAGAAATAAAAGAATTGCTGTTAAATGCTGTGAAGGTGTCGGCTGTGGACCGTGTGTTGAAGATACAAAAAATGGACTGAAGACGGGGAAGGCACGAGACTGGATTACGAGCTGCGATTTGTAGCACAAATAAAGCAAAGTCTGCTTACGCTTTTTTCCAACGTGTGTAATAGAGGCGAAAATCGAGAAAGCTCAGAATGTAGAGACAAGGCGTAAAGGAGACGGCCACGCTCCAATGTCAACAGAGAAGGGAATGTGTCGTGGATGTGAAGTGGCTTTTTCGGTTTTGAGCGATTTGACAGTTGAAAGTAGAGAAGGGAATCAGGCAGCTCACATACAATCCCAAACAGTCAACAACCAATTGACATTGCGTGTAAGTAATAATCTCTAGTTAAACCGTGTAATTAATTTTCGATGAAGTGGTAGATAAGGATGAAATCGATAGATGCTGAGAAAATGAAAAGAGATTAGAAGTCGAAAGCCATGTTATCTGGATTAGCCTTAAATGTGAACGTTTCCTCCTTTTGTTCATTTTGAGCATCAATTCCATCTTCACCAATATCTTGAAGCGCCACATTCACTGCCACAGAATCATATTCCTGAAATGAAAGATGCATGGTTAGGAAGATAAAAGGAGATAAGAAATAGCACAAATAAACTAACAGATCCATAGAGCATTTCGAGGATTTTGTAGGCAGCGTTGAAAATGGATGAATTCGCATTTTGCTGAAGTGACTCAATAAGTGCAAGACCACCACAAGATTCAATGGAAGTCATGACCTGTTCCAACATATTTCCACACATTTTGATAATATTGGAAATTCCATCAAGCACGACCTGAACAACCTGCGAATCACGAGAGCTCAACAGTTTACAAAGAGGAGGAATCACGTCCTGAGAAACAAGGTAACGAACCTAGATATAAGAGAAATAAAAGCGGTGAGGAAAACAAGCGAATTTAAAAGAGAAAAAACGAAAACTAAGTCATACTTGTTCCTCGTTGCCATTAATTGTCAGATTCGAAATTGCCCAAGCAGCCTCCTTTTGGGTTTGGAATTCACTTTTATCAAGATGACCAATGATAAGTGGTATAAGATTGTGATCAATAACAGCTTGAACTTGGCTTTTATCGCCGGCAGTGATATTTGAAAGGAACCATACGGCTTCCTTGTTAATTTTATCCTTTGGATGATTTAACAACTGAGGAAAATGACTCAGTGCGCCACAGTCTAGGACAACCTGAGTCTGCTGATCAGTACCCGTCACAATATTTCCGACTGCACGCAGAGCCGCTGTCTGAACTTTGAAATTGGGATGAGAAAGAAGTGGAACAAGATGAGGCACAATTTCTGCGTTAATGACCATACTGATGAGATTATTCCCACCATCTGTCAAATAGGAAATAGCCCACACTGTGTCGACAAGGATTTGCTGTAAGAGAAAGTTATTTATTAAATATGTAAAAACAGTAAATGAAAAATATCAATGTTACTTACACTGTCTGATGTATTTGTGATTAAATACAACAAAGCGGGCAACAACTCATTAACCGTTTCAAATGGTGGATGTGGGTCTTTGCTTCGGCAAAGATTAACCATCACCCAAGTAATATTTCTCAAAAACGTTATAGATATACTTGGAGTCAACAGATTGAGAAGCGGCTTGATGAGACCTTGTTTGATAACCATATCTCGAAGTTGCGGACCATCACCAATAATATTCCCCAGCGCCCAGACGGCTTGTTCGGAGACATTCATATGAGGTGAGGACAATAATTTCAGAAAATGTGGTACAGCACCAGCCTGAACAACAGCAGCTGTCTGTTTTGAGTTACCAGAGGCAATATTTGTAAGGGCCCAAGCGGCTTCAAATTGTAAAGTAGGGCTTTAAAGGAAAACGAGGAAATTGTTAATTAAAAGATGGTTTTGCAAACTTTTAATTAAAGTAAAATATATTAAGATGTGCTTACTTTTCGGAATCGAGACAGCTGACAAGCATTGGCAGAACGTTACAACTGATTAGTTCATCAATTGGAGGGTGCCTGTCGCTAGACAAAAGTTTCCGAGCTGACTGCACAACGAGAAGCCGAACAGCAGGATCATCGCTATTGGCGTGCTCAACAATGTCGGGTAAGTTCAAAAGCGGTGGCTTATCGGCAACTTCTACTTCAGCTTCCGCAGAGACCTCAGCAGGAATATTCCTCTTCTTTTGGAGGCATTCGTCGCGTTTTGTCTTCCGCAATTCCACTTGGCCTTCCTGTCTCCTACGGCGCATTTCCTAAAGAAAAATATAATGACAAAAAAATTTACATCAGCGCTTTTTCCAGCATTTTTAAAAGCAAGCTGCCTAGAATTTATTAGAGAATCCGACATCGCGTTGCGTTAGAAAAGCGAAAGTGTGCGCACTTCAAACAAAGGCGATTATTTAAAGGTTTGATTCGATAACTATACCTTTATAAAAATTGAATTGCAAACTTAAATAGCCAATTAAAAATTTTTATTTTTATGTACTATGTTGTTAGGGGAGTCGCATTTTATTTACAAGTGCTAGAAGCTACTTTCTCATTTCTTATTTCGTTCATTTTTAAAAAAGTTTATTTGTACTTTCTATTTGCTTTTATTAAATCGAAAATTTTTTAGGGCTTGGTATTGCAAAAATCTTTAATTCAACTTTTATTATTTTTCGTAGTTCATAGGCGATTTTTGTGGATGAATTATTAAAATTAAATCTAATCAGCAGTTTTTGAAGAGGTTTTGTATCCACGACAAATTTAAAATTAAGCTTTCTTCAAGACTTTCATTAAAACGTCAAAGTTAGCAATAAATATATAATACTGTCACAGTTGTAAACCAAAATTTGTTCATTTAATTATGTCCATGTTTTCAATGCTTGACTTTTGATCCCAAGTACATTCTATCAATAAAATGATTCGTTTCGTTATACGAAATCATTTCTTGTCAGTTGGAAAATGTAACGCAAGAATTGCTCGATTGTTTTGTTAATATTAAGATAAATTGGAGGAACAATTTAGTTGAATTCATATTGTACAGCAATTATGTAGAATAACGCGGAGTTGGTCAGTAAAAACAGAAGATCTTCCTCCTTGGGACGAATATTGACAAAAGTGGAAATGTGCAGTAGCTGCCTAAAAGTATAAAAACCAACGAAAGGTTTCATTTTATTTTTTCCACCGTGAGTCATGTGAGGCAAGTGGGTACCCGTTACAATCTGATAAGTTGGAAAGATATGAAGTCAGATCATATTAAAACACGCTAAGCTCCCAAAGAAAAATGTTAGTGATTAAGATGGTGTCTTCATTAGCAAATTTATGAGGATTTGTTGATCATTTCCAAAATGTTCTAGTTATAAAATTGAACTTACTTACTGTGTTGTGGCCAATTATAGTTTCATAATTAATTTTCATAAAATCAAGATCGCATTAATATTAATTCAACTAAATATGATGTCGAGCTTAAGGAAAACGATAACCTACTATATTGATAATGTGAGCAAATTAGTTGTTCTTAAGTGAGACATGTTTGTAAGTCCAAAGTGAGAAGAGTGGATGAAAACACCCAAATACTCAATTTCAAATCATATTTTGAATTCACTGATCACATTCAATTAGATATTTTCGTAATTGTTCACAAGACACTCTTCATCAACCTTCTCCTACAAATTGTTTCCTAGTTTCTACCAACCAACAAATATTATTTCGCAACTCGAAAAAAATGGAAGCGTACAATTGAAAAGATTACTTCAAAAGTACTAACCATGCTAGCAGATTTAGGTGTTTAATACCTTAAATTATATCTAATTTGTTCTGACTATAGAAAGGAAACACAATTTTACTCAATTAAGATATTTCGAAGCGAGAATGGAAGTGGAGATTAAAGACGGATAAATTTAAAATAAGAGATCATTTTATTCAAAATTGTTCATTTTCAGTAGATTGACAAAATAAAATTTCTCTTTATAATGGCTTATTAACTCATTTGAATAAATCTTTGTGCATGAAATCCCCATGCTTTTGCTTTAATTTGCATACACTAATACCTCTTGGGTAAGCCCTAAGAGCATTCAAATTTTAGAGGAGTAAGAAGCTTTATCCATTTTGATCATGCTTCATGTGATTTTGCTTTAATGCAGAGACTAATTTAAAACTGCAAATGACTCACCAATTACTATTAGTCATGTGTTTTAACATCGCTCATTAATAATCTGGTTTTCATTGAAATTAAAAGACTTAATATGAAATAATGGACAAAGGTCACCACAAAGAACATTTACTAAGGAAACAAAGTGGTTATTTCAAAGTAAATTACATAGGATTTTCCCTCATAGGATTTTGAATAAATTTTTTTCCGAAAATTATATTTTTTTGGCGAATAAATATGCTCAAACTATCTCAAGGAATACTTTTCAAACATATGTATTTTTTCAAATGGCAGGCTTTATGATATTTATCACTAGCCCTTTTCGAACATTTAATCCTATTTTGAAACTGTGCCTTGAGTGATTAGAAATCGGTCAATTGGGTCAATTTTTTATAATTTCACAAATCTAAGCTTACTTTCAACGGTGTTGGATATTTACTATAAGAAGCTTTATTTTAAATAGGAATTTCAACAGCTGATTTTGCCATATTGTACACTTTTTATTATGAATATCTTACGTTCTGGTAGTTCGGATTTTAAATTAATTAAGAATATTCAAGTTTTCTACTGCTTGAATTTGTAATTTTTTGTTAAGACAAACATTTCAAGATTTAGTCTGAAGAATATTTGTTTCTTTATTTAATTTTTTTTGGAATTAACTTGACCTTCAACCAATTGCCCAGTTGTTGGATGTTGAGTTTTTCTAGCGTGCTGCGTTTCTAATTATCAATTTTAGCCTTTTTAAATTTAATTTTAATAAATTGAGGTTTATATGGGCAAATTTTCTTATTGTTCTAGGCATTAATCGTTTAATTTTGCTTTTAATTTTTTTTCTGAAGTTGTATCTACGTCATTGCATCATTAATTAATAAATTTTTTAGTTTGTACGGATGGTATAATGCTTGATGAGACGGCCGCTCATGTTCTCGGCGGTGGGTATGTTACTAGTTAAATTATTAATATCTATTCTCTTAGCATTGGTGGAACAGTAGGTGCAATATGTACGTGTCCTCTGGAATTAGTCAAGACACGTTTTCAGTCTTCCCAAGGCAATTCAATCTCTGGGTCTTGTAGTTCTCGACCTCCATCCTCTGCTACGATGAATTTAGCATCATCGTCTGTTCTTATCCGTTCTGCCCAAACTGCTGCAATAACCACCCAGCCCTCTGCTAAATTCGATGTTACTCGTATTCCGACTAATTTACCTCACAAAAGCATATCATTTTCGCCCCAATTCTGCAAGGACTTTCTTCTTAGATCAAAAATTATCCAATGTATGCGTGATGTTTGTCGTACGGAAGGTTATCGGGCCTTATTCAAGGGACTTGTACCTACTCTGGTTGGTGTCTTGCCATCAAGGTTAGTTGTGCAGTTTTTTAACAATTGTTTTTTTACTTCTTTACCATATTTTGCTTGGTCTTAAATTAATTATTCTCGTCTAGTTACCTGAATGTGCTTTATTCAATAAATCAATATTATCGTTCCCGGTATTCTGTAAAGTTAGTGTTTTCTAGATCAGTCCCGTCTTTCGTTTGTTTTAATATTCTTACGTAAGAATTTGAGAATTGCACTTCATTTTTGTGAATTGAAATCCTTCCCATAATGCTCCCACTACAAAATTTCAAGCAATTTGGAAGCTCTTAACTTCACTCTAACTTCTGATTTATCGAAAGCTTTTTGTTACACTTTTCCTCTTTTCTTCTAGTTATTATATTTTACTCTATTTTATTTTATGGAAATGCTGGGCTTGACGTTAACATCGTTATATCTCATCTTTTCTTTAACCATTATTTTTTTGAATACGTTAGAACAGATTTATTTATCTCGTCGCTAGAATTTAGCTCTCGATAGTGCTTCTATCTCTTCTTGACTTGCTGTTTACCTGCTTTCCGAAGTGCACTTTCTGCCCAGGGGTCTCTACTAAGGTGCTTTATATGCGCTTGCGCACTACCGAATGCTTGGGTTGCAGTATCTCGCTTGCACGTGCGCCTGAGTCACCCATTTATATCTTTGCGATTGGTTGCTTCAAGGTTGTAAACATTTGCCATTATACAACTTTAATAAAGAACACTAGCCAATTAACTTTGTTTCGGAGGCTGATCCCCATCATGTCGTCACTGTGGGTGCTATTCCGATTTTGACTGATGATGGCTTTCAGATGGCCAGGATTTTGAAAATGATGCCTTATTTTGCAATTCATGCTCGGGGATAGATAGACTTTCCTTGATTGCCATTACTAAATATCCTTTCGGCTGGTTTTTGAGTCATGTAATGGCTGAGGGTAGTATTGAAATGTCAGCTTTCCTGTAGGCACATACAATAATTGGTTGTTGTGCAGAAAGAGTGGATGCTCACAGCATCACCACCGGTTTGTTGTGTTTGGTGTAAAAAGAATTATAGTCACTAATTTAAGAGTTAACAAAATTGCAAAGACTAGAGAGCCGGAACCGGATCGTAAGGTTAAGACCATAGATACTGACCAAAAACTCGAAACTGCTTACAAAGTGGAGGACACAGATAGTTGTTTTTTTTGCCAATGTGTATTGATTAACCCACAATCTTATTATTAGTTATTGTTTTATGGTGATTGTATATTTTTAATAGGAAGCTTTAAGCGCTGGCAGTGCTTGCATGCATATTTACGGTGGATCAAACACACGCCTGCTCATCTCCTAGCCCATTTCACTCTGAAATGACTACAATTTGGCGTTGCTGGAGTATGTTGCCTTTTAATTGATGGCTTTATAACGATGATGGCACCGATGTCAATTTTTGTTGGTAATTGTTTTCAAAATCCTTTCTTCAGAATATTATGCCTATTACTTGTCTGTTCCAGCTGTCTTTTAGTCTTTATCGGCTATTTAAGCCCTCCAAACGAATATATTTTTCTATTGTTTCCTACTTTAATTAATCGCATTTGGTAGTTTAGTTGTTGTTAAACTGCTTCAGATTTTCTGTAATCAGCTCTATACTCTAGATATTCTATTTAACAATTGGAAGACTAAAAGAAAGCCATTGTAAACTACAGTTTGCAATGAATAAGGATGATAGTGGGTATACTGTTGTCCAATTTGTACTGTTGTTGCCCCAAGTATTTGGATGATATTGCGCGATTTCTGCTTTTGGTTAATAGAAAGGCCTTTGCGTTTTTTGTATCCTTCTACCTTTCTGCTTTAGGTGTATATACTTTTGTGCATATCACGAAGGCCAAAAATTCTTCCAACAGTACTTTCCAGAGGGACATTCTGCTGTGTTCATGCTTGCCGCTGGATGTGGAAGTAAGTCCTTAATTGCATTCTCTGAAATAATAGCGTGAATTTATATGTCCTCCCACATTTTGTACGGGGGAAGTGAAATCAGCATTTACAGTTCCTCCTGCCTGTTTAACTTCGTGTGTTTTGTGAATTACCTATTCTCGACCTTTTACTTAGTTGTGCATGTTGTCTTAAATACTATTTCGCCTCAGAAACTATTTATCCCTTAACTTCTTATCAAAATGCCTTTAACCGTGATAAGATTGATAATTTGATCGAGTCTCAGTGTGTTTTGGGAAGAAGTTGTTGCTTCGCACTATTGACAATAATAGGTTATTGATAGAAAGTCAGTTATTGTCAAATGCCTCCCTCCCAGGTCAAATTCTCAATCTCATCCTCAAACATAACCTAGTTATAGTCTCCTGGCTCAATAGGCTATTTGGTTCAGTTTTAATAAGCAACCGATAGAATCGTTCAATCAGCCGGGGTCTTCCAGAACATAATTCAAGTCCTTTTAAGGTTGGATATACTTACCAAATCGATTGGTAAACTCTTGCAGAATCCTCAGTTATTATTTCAATATTGTTAAAGGTGAATGCTTCTGGAAATTTCACTTAGGTACCTAATAATGCTTCCCGTTAAAAGTGATGGGGAGGGGGGGGGTGAGTGGGTTTCAAGATATTTTAACTAAATTGAAATGGAAATATTTATTTACTTATATCGATAAGCAAATGCTGAGAACGTCAAAATATTGTCAATTGTTTGTCATCGAAACCCCCTAATTATGAAATGTGGAGGTTTTCGTAGCTGAAGGTTCTGGGCTTCTTTTTTTGGTTACTGCAATATTTTAATGTTTTTTTGAACAGTAATCTGACTAATTAGCCTAATACCTCACCTATATCAGTAGTATGTGGTTATATTTTAATGGCTATCTATACAATTGTATTGGCCAACCAGTTGTTTAGGCTTATGTTTTGCATCTATTGCCCAACGTGAGTAAGCCTTAAAGCTGAATTTGTACGCATGTATCTAGTCAAGATTAGATTGTGTAGGCTTGTTTCCTCTATTTTCCAGGCATCACGGCCTCCACAGTCACAAATCCCATTTGGTATATCAAAACTCGACTGCAATTGGACTCAAGGTACGTATATTCCCCTTCTCTCAGGCTTCTTGTCTACTAACCCTTCCATATGAGATCGCTATCGTAGCTTGTGCACTTAATGCACCACGAAAATTACTTTCTATTAAGTTTAGGCACACCGCATTTCCGTCCCTTCTCCCTTATTGGTCAATGTGGTTGGTTATTGCAAATTAAGGAGCAATCGAAGGTATACATTGTTGAGAGAGAGAGTCTATGGGATAGAATGCATGTCAGGTAATTAACGGTAAAATTACTTTGGAGCCCTGAATACCCTAGTGTGGATGTAATAATGATCTTTCTAAAGCCTATCAGTGAGATATGCCTTTCCCAGATTGCGAATATCGGGAGGAAATGAGAGAGTGAGAGATCGAATTAAAGTTTATTTATTTATATCAAATGGCAGGCGTTTTGATGGTTATCATTAGCCCTTTAGTTGACTTCAGGCTTCATAGAGGGGAGGAGGAACATCAAATTGAAAAAGTCGATAGGGGGGGGGGGGGAACAGAAGAGTGTTTCAAAGACGAAGGTTGAAAATTTAGAAAAATGTGATGTAGTACTGTGGAAGTGGTCGAATATGACATACAGTGGGGTCAGAGGTCAAATGCCGGTTAATAGACTTTTTTGCCGTATGAGAATACGTTGCCCAGGGTGCACCACGTGGAGGTAAGTCTATCGCACACCCTATCGAATTAAAGTATGTTTGGGGAATTGCCTGATTTTGCTTTCTTTTTCCATACTAGAATATTTTTCTTCCTTTGCATTGACCGCTCATTGTACGAATTAGAAACGACTATTGAAGACCACTGATCCCTCTATGAAATTCCCACTATAATCATCTTAACACTTGACAATCATCTCGAATATGCTGTTTATTGATGGCTGTTGATAAGTTCTCATTTCTGACACCTTTCTCTCCAGACCCAAAGCCGCGCCTGTAACCGTTTGGGACATAATTAAGTCCACTTATCGTGAATACGGTCTCCGTGGTTTCTACCGTGGAATTAGTGCTTCCTATATTGGCTCCCTCGAAACAGCCCTTAACTTCGTTGTGTACGAGCACGTGAAGGGTACTCTGCTCTTCTGGGGCCAAAAACGCAATCGACAAACAGAGATGGCTGCCATTGCTGCGGAGGATGGTGTTGGGAATTGGGAGGAATGTGCCAATGGGGAGGTTGATGAAAGTGGGCAATGTTTCCGGGGCTCTCAGGGTGGGTCCAAACTCAGTGCCAATAGTGATATGATCATCTGTATGGGTGCTAGTGCCCTCTCAAAATTCGTGGCTATCACTGCGTCCTATCCGCATGGTAAGCAGCTACTTTTTTCTCTAATGCTGCATCTAAGCCCCCTATTTGGGCATTTTGCGTTTGTATTTGTTGTTAATGTTGATTTTGTAGTCTTCATTTTCCGACACATTTTGCTCTCAGTAACGCCAGTTTCACGGAAGACTATGCATTTCCAAAATTGCTCTTTCGTCACGTTAATTAACTTTTCGTCATTCCATTTGTATGGCCCTATCACACTTTTCATACGTAAGGGCTTTACTCATGAATATTTCGTTGACGCAGAAATCTCTCCTGCGTACACAAAGATGTCCCATTGGAGTTCTGAAAAAAATTAGAGTAGTTGTCATTAACCTTTTAGTTTACTTTGGGCTTCGTAGGGGAGGGGAGGGGTCTAGGACAGAAGAGTGATTCAATGGATGTAAGAGAGAGTCAGACAGACAAAAAGGTAGAGAATGAGGTAACGTGAGGTGAGTACTGGGAAAGTGTTGGAATTTGACATACAGTCGGGTTATGGCAGTTTCAAGTCAACTGCCGTTTTATAGTCCCCTTTTGCCGTTGCCCAGGGTGCCCCACGTGGAGGCAAGTCTATCGCGCACCCCGAGTTCTGAAATATAATTTCGTAAGTAAACGCTATTTTCAATGTGCAAAGGCAATTGTGAATGTCGTTTTAAAAATACGAAATAATTTGCTTGCTTTCTCCTCGTATCATTTGTGATTTGCTTTGAGCGTATAAGTGACACCCCCATGCAGTAGTTTTACATAAGCTCTTCATCCTATTTTCAAGTTCATCTGTTGATGTTTGGGGACAATTAGTCGAGCACTGACCAACAGCTTTCTCGACCTCTGTCAAGCGTGTTTGGAAGTATCCAGACTTTTCGTATTTTGGTGGCTTTCAAACGGCCAGTTAAATATT
>UZAE01000824.1:0-17838 GCA_900617975.1 Rodentolepis nana | reverse complement strand
GCTCATGATGCCACTAATTAAGGATGAGCTTTGAAAATTCCTTTTGTAAATAAGTTTGAATTTTTATTAGTATGTATGCATTTACCACATTTAACCCTGTTTTTTTCGCTTATCTAAACACAACAAACATTTATCTCAATGAGGTTTATTTATCTCGAATGGCAGGCATTTTGATAGTTATCATTAGCTCTTTAGTTGACTTCAGGCTTCACAGAGGGAAGGAATATCAAAGTGAGAACAGAAGAGTATTTCAAAGATGTAAAAGAGACAGACACAAAGGTCGAGAGTAGGGTAAGGCGAGTACTGTGATAGTGGTGGAATATGACACAGAATGGGTTCATGGTAGTCTGAAGTCAGAAGTCAACTGCCAGTAAATAGGCTTTTTTGCCGTATGAGTATACGTTGCCTAGGGTGCACCACGTGGAGGTAAGTCTATCACGCACCCCTTCTCAATGAAGTGGAAATCGATCTTAATAAATGAAAAATTCGACTGAATGGTGTCTCACTGTCCACGTATTTTCATTTGCATAAACTTCTTGCTTGCAATGGAATAACCCCACTTTCTGACAAAGTTCAACAAAGATTTGACCTAACGCGAATTTCTTCCTTTTATGACTCCTGTAATTGAATTAAGCCAGTTTTTTGTGTCTCCATGTTGTCGTCAAGGTTTTTAAGCTTTTTCTTGTATTTATTTGATTACTAGAGGCTGATTTAACCCAACAGCCAAATCTGATTACTTACCATATGCTTGGGACCTATTGATTACGTTATTATTTAACTTTTATTGATTTAGTTCGTTTGATCACTAGAAAATCATTGTAGAATTGTGCATTTTCAATGCTATGTTTGCTGAAACGAGGGAGTTGATATTTGGTGGTGAAATTGAGCATTTCCCAAATCACTCCTAGTGTATTTGATAGCGAAAGAAGGTGTATATATGAACGCACCCTGTTTAAAATAGTTTTATTGGCATTGCTTGGCTTGATTGCTGTGAATGATTCCTCACTATGAATCCTTATTGGATCAAAGAATTTTTAGTTAATGTAATTTTAATATAATGATTTTTCCCTATTGTACGTGGATGGCACATTTCGATGACGCTTTTAGTCACAAATTCCTTTGTGTGCAGAAGAGGGCATAGTTTTCGTGGTCTCTTCTCGTTAAACATTTCAGTCACCATATGTGTTCCGGAAATCTATTTTTATTATTAGGGTGTATATTGACACAATTTAAGACAATCCTCTCATTGGCATCTTCAGGGTAAGTGGGGCATTTACAACTTCCGAGAGAGTGGTGAATGGGGGGTTATGCCGCCCAAGGTGTTTAAGTTATGCACTTCCGAGCTAGTTGTAGGAAGCTCTACTTGTGTACCGCGATGGGGGATTGATTAATAAATTTATGAGATTCTTACATAGGTAATCATGCTTATTGCATTCCCTGACAGGTTACGCTGATATCGCTGGGATGCTTCTACGAGCCGGCGCCGAGATTGATGCTAAATCGCCCAAGTCGGGGAACACGCCTCTTATTTTAGCTTGTGAACATGTGAGTTTATTTGTCTTTCCAGATCCCATAACTACTGGTCAATTTACTCCCAGTTCTTATTTTTCCTGTAGGGTCACACAATGGTCGCTAAGCTTCTTCTTCAATGGGGTGCTAACCCTGATGCCACCAACAACAAATTTGATACTTCCCTAATAGTGGTGAGTTATAAGATGCATTTTTTCCCACTTTATTGGACAAGTATTGTCTCTATGATGGAGATCGAAATCGTTTCGATATGTGTAACAGCGGCGTCTTCGTCAGGGTGAAAGTATTCATGTATTGCTCTTGCAGGTTCACTTTAAATTTAAGTAGTTATCTCAGTAATATATAGTACCCTTGTTAATATATTAATTTATTTCAAATTGCAGGCGTTTTGATAGTTATCATTAGCCATTTAGCTGACTTCGGTTTTCACAGGGAGGAGGAACATCAAAGTGAGAAAAAGTTGAGAGAGGGAACAAAACAAAGAATCACTCGTGTAAAAGCAACAGACAGACAAAGACAAAGAAAAGGTAATATGAGTACTGTGGAAGGGGTCGAATATGACATACAGTGGGGTGATGGTAGTTCGAAGGCAGAAGTTAACTGCCGGTTTATAGACTTTTTTGTCGTATGAGTATACGTTGCCCAGGGTGCCCCACGTGAAGGTAAGTCTATTGCACACCCCACCCTTGTTAATATACCATCTGATATTGCCGCTATGCCAAGATCACTCCATTTGTGTCCGGTTAAATCGTCCAAGAACTGTTTCCTAATGTAGTACTTCCATTTGCTTGATCTCAAATGAGACCTACTTGTTTTAAGTGCTAACACATTCTTATTTCTCGTTAAATGGGAGGGGGCGGGTGCGGCAAACCCACCATCTTAACTTTTCAAACCCTCTATAGACTTTGGACAACGTGGATAAGAAATGCCCCGGCAATCCACTAGACATCTTGAAATGTAACCTCTGTTTGACCAATTAGATTTCAGGTCGCGCGTTCACTGCTCATCGGTCAACTGCTATAGGGATTTACGCAATTCTGGCTTCTTTTCAATGTATTTGTTTGAATTCTGTTCTACGCGAGATAGGTGTTGGAATAAACATTCAGGCATTTTTCTCTTTTGATGGGACGCTTGTTTCAGTCTTCTGATGAAGCTCTGTGGATAGATTTTTACTTATAAATGCATCTAAACTCGCACATATATTTGCTTATTTAATGTATTTCCAATTTCTCCCCATTTACAGGCCATTCGTGGCGGTCATACGACAATCGTGAAGTATTTGTTATTGTTTGGAGTCAATCCCGTACCTAATCCAATTCCCGCTATTCGACCCAACACACGTTATCTATTACCCATTCAAGTGGCCCGAAACACCCAAAATATCGAAGTTCAGAATGCTCTTTTCGCATCAAGTAGACAGTAAGTCTTTTTTATAAGTCCATGCTACTTAAATTTGCTAGTAGCAATAATACAGAACATAATAAGTCAGCTTTGACAATGCCACGAAATGTCGTGCACGATATTTGCGGGTGTGAAAAATTTAATATGTTATTTGACAGAGTTTAATGGCAGTGCAGTCTGGAAAATTAATTACTATCTCGAAGCGTCTGGAGAGTGACATTTGTGGGATCATTAGTCAAACTAATCGTTGCCACCTATGGATATAATCTCACATGAACAAGTATTGTGTTTTGGAGAGCTACTCAAGGGCAATGAAAATCTCTAAAAGATTATGAAGTTATCCGCGAAATTCGCTGGCGGAGGTCAAGGGTGGGGGCAAATGAAATAGGGTTGTAAAGTTGGATGATCTTGGTTCTGAAACCAAGAATTTTGGATATTCCAAATTTCTTTTTGGGGAACCGCTTTGTCTATAAGGACCCCATTGAATAGTTGGCTTAGCGAATGCTTTGCTTCGAAAATTCATACTGGATAGCGGCAGATTTCGGTCATCCATAGAGCTATGGTTTGAATTTATCTGTGTTTTCGTGAAATTCATTTTTGCATAATTACTTAGCTTCCTAATTTCAGGAAAAGGTGATATAGTTTTTTTTCATTCTTTGCTTTGTCCTTATCAAAAGTTGTTAAATTTCCACATGTTCACTTAATTCTTCCCTGTAGAATGGAACTGTACATGCTCCAACTGGTAAAGAATACGATGTCTCCCGACGTCATACTCATAAGTCCTGGTCATCCACCTGTCACAAAAATGTCAATTGCTCCTCAATCTGCCAGTTTCTTTCCAATCCAAATTGTATCCAACTCACATTCTATGACCTATCAACAACTTCAATTGACCTTTAGCACTCCACCAGGCTATTCCGATTACTTTAGCCGATTGGCCATTGAGGCGAACGACCCGGCGATGGATGAACTGATTCTACTCTATGTGGCTTGTGTGGATTTAGAGGTTAGTAAATAATATCCTTTCCTCTCTGATATAACGTGGTGTTTATTTATTTTATATCAAATGGTAGGCGTTTTGATGGTTATCATTAGCTCTTTTTTTTGACTTCAGACTTCACAGGGAGGAAATGGAAGAGTGTTTTAAAGATTTTAAAGAGACAGACACAATGGTAGAAAAAAGGCGAGGTGAATACTGTTAAAGTAGTCAACTATGACATATAATGGGGTGATTGTGATTTGAAGTGAGAAGTCAACTGCCAGTTAATAGACTTTCCCGTATGGGACAGGGTGCACCACATGGAGGTAAGTCTATCGCACACCCCATATAACGTGATGTAAATATGGTCCTTGTGAACAGGCCTGTGTAGGGTAGAACTGTGTCAGGACACTGTGTTTATCCACCCTACCCCCACGTCACGAATACTCAACCGTTTAAGTTAGAGTTCAGGACTGTTAAATTGTATCCCATGATTTGGGACATTTTATTCCCACTAATTTTCACTTTAACTAGGAAGGAAAAGTTGTTCCCCCTCGTTGCAAGCAATCTATGCCAATTTACACAGCCGCTTCCTTTAATGGATCCTACAATTATGCATCTCTTATTTCCCCGACGAAGCGATCAAAGACTCATAGTGGTGGTGATGCAAGTTCAGCTGCCCCTGATGAACAACCAGGCTTTAGGGTATTTATCCTCGGAAATCGGCTCAATAATGGAGGATTGAACTCGGTCACTCTTTATCCTGATTACTCTCCAATGGCAGTGGAATCCAATAAGGTTGAGAAATTTTATACAACGTTTCTTGAAATTTGCTTGTGACTTAAAGCTTATGTAGCTTCGCATTGTTAAGAGCTCTATTTTGATATTTGACGAAGTTCAATGTCAAGGGCTTGATGGTCCCCACTGAAGAGTCGTTGAGTGGTATTGTCAACTGCCTTGCCTAAGTCTGGCTCGTTGATGAAGGTCTCAGAAGTCGATTTTCATCAGATTTTCCCTTGATTCTTGCCCTTCATCCACTCAGAGTGTAGAAAGAACGATCTCTTAGATTGGCTTAGTTTTGTTGCTGAGAGTAATATGGTTACATTTTATTTGGATCTCGGATCAATTCTGTCTATTGGTTTTGTTTTCCGAGGAGATAATTTAATATAGTTCTTTAGTACTTTCTCATTAGGTAATAATGGGTCAAGAATCAAGGGCAACGTCTAATTAGAGCACTTTAAACACTCATGGTAATTATAAATCGTCATGCTTTCTTAACTGAGTATCCTACTAAGCGTCAAGTAACTTAAAGGTAAAATGACTTCGTTTTGCATCAAGGTTTTTTGCAGAAAGAAGAGTATAGGGATGATAAGCGTAAGATGAGGTTTAAATTAAAATTTTTATTCCAACCGAGTTTTTATCAGCAGTTTCTTGAATCACTCAGAACTCCCCTTTAGTGCCGGTGGTGTTTCGTTTCCAATGATTGTCATTCATTGTCTTTGCTACCACCGTCTTGATTCTTGAACTTTATAATGGGCCTGGTACTTGGCTCTTAGTGGAAATTCAAATCCCTTGGGTTGTTCACCGTGGATTGCTTTCCATTAAATCGGTGCATCAGTGAAGCTCAACGTTAGTAATATGCTCTTTCTTTTAGGCCTATCGAAAACTCCAGAAGCTTTTGATTGGAGTATACCGTGTTCGGGTAAAACCGTCAGCATTTACAAAAGGAATTCCGGTTGGACAATCATCCTAATTGACAACTCGGAGGTTGGCATTTTGTTTATCCCAAGATTTTGTACCTTATTTTTGCATTTTGCTGACGAATATACGCCTTCTGTGATGACTGTGTGCTTCGATTTCCATTTTCTACATTGGCACGAAACTAAATGTGAGAGAGAGAGAGTGTGTGTGTGTTTTGTTTCATTGCAATATCGGTACTTATAAAAGTGATTGTCCATTCACAATATTAATGGCTTAAACAGATGACTGACCTAGTTTGAGGTCAGCCAATGTGCTTTAATTCAATAATGGAATATAACGCTGCATTAGTATCCGGTGCAAACTGTTGATTTGGATCATAAAAAAATATGATTTGTCGCATGATTACTAATTAACTAGGATGTCATTGGAACTTAGATCTAACCATTCATTGTCGTGTGAATGCTAAATAAATTGAGGCGGTGTGATCCAGCCCTACAATAATGGAGTATAATATCCGTTCGGTTAAAGATCTGGGAATAAAATCGGACTGTTTGGTCTTATTGATGGAACCACGTTGCAAGTGGATGCAGGTGAGAAATGGACTTAAGGATTATGTTATTCTCAATTAACCTTTTGAGGCCCCCTATCTCTAATCACTGTGTTCTAATGACATTTCCATGAGGAACTGAAGCAGAATACTTGCAGGGCAATTTTGCGTTGAAAGTGTGATCAATTCAGACGGTTCGGCGTTGAGTTGACGGATTGGATAATCTTTACAATGGTAAATTATAAATGTTCGAAATCGCTTGCCTGGAATAGATTGAGTATTAGGTGTAATAGCCAAAGCGTTAAAGTTTATCCATATATGTAGGGTAATCTGAGTATGGATGCTGTAAGCACCTATGAGGAGTAGTGCCAATAGATTGCAACAGGTGATATTCAAATTTTGAGTGTAATCAATAATGATCAACCAGCTCATTTCCAGGCTTGAGCTTCCGTCAACGCTTTCTAATGTTCAAGATATTTACTGAAATGTGCATTCACTTTTACTCTGGTATTATTTGTGTCGGTAGAGAACTGATCATTGCATTTCCAGAGTTCGTGGATTCGACCAACTTAGACGGCGATTGAAATCGAGTTTCTCACCAAGGGTGCTACAATCTAATCAATTTAAGCTTTGAAAAACGCTATTCTAACTGAGGTTGTGAATTATTGCTAATATCTCTCTATTTAGATCTCTTACGTAACAATAAACTTGGAACGTTGGAGACATGAGCTTATAAGAAAACTTGTAATTTCCAAAACATTGTATTGTGGAGATACGGCATAATGAAATGTATTTATAAAGTTAAAAATAACGTATTCTGATGAATCCGGCATTCAAATTAAACGAATTTCCTATATGATTACCTGTTTACTATTCGATAAGGGTGAAAATTTATTTATTTATTTCAAATGGCAGGCGTTTTGATATTTATCATTAGCGCTTTACTTGACTTCGGGCTTCACAGAGTGGAGGCGGAACATCAGGATAACAAAAAGTCGAGAGGAGGGGGGGCAGAATAATGACTCACAGATGTAAATGGGACAGACAGACACAAAGGCAGAGAAAAGGTAAGATGAATACTGTGAAATGGGTCGAATATGACATACAGTCGATCATGGTAGTTTGAGTCAGAAGTCAACTGCCGATTAATAGACTTTTTTGCCATATGAGTATCCGTTGCCCAAGGGGCACCACATGGAGGTAATTCTATTGCACACCCAATAAGGGTGAATATAGTGCACCTTTGTTTTTAACCATGAAGAAATTCTCATTTAATACACCTCAAAGTTGTATTACCGAACGCGTATTAATTGAAACATTCAATGCGATCATTGTAACATGTATGGCCTAGAGCTTTTCTTAATCGGATTGATCAAAAGCTGAGAGGAGAGCAGAAGTGAATAAATCAATGCGCTGAGTACACAAATACACGCCGAATGCTTTCATACGGGAATTTTTGAGAATGCAAGGACTCTCCATGTCCACTCATGAGAAATAAGCAACTTTAATTCTCTATTTCTGTTTAAACAACTAACCAGACGTTCTCTAACATATTTATTTTAAAAATTTCTCAATAAATGAAGACGAAGTAGTGATGCAACAAGTGGGTACCAAGCTCTCTGAGTTGCTACAGATTTCTCTGTCAAGCTAACTTTCTCCTTACTGCCTCCGATCTTCCCTAGGCAAGAAGATAGGGAGTTCCCTTGATTACGAAATCATAAAAGGCACTTAACAGAGGTTCAGAGCCTTGAGAAATAGAGAGAGAAATTTATATTGGCATGATAAATGGGAGTACAGAGGGGGGGGGGGAATTTGTACTCTATATGATCCAGTTCAAGTGACTTGATCATAGTGAGTAGTACTGAGCTTCATTTGGCTAACCAGGTAGCAATGATTTTCTGTAGGTTAATTCAAAGTTAAAATACACCTCACATTTCCAACAAAACATACAAAACCCTGATCAACGCACTTTCTTCATTTACCCGTTCAATTATTGACTTGGTGGGAGTGTTCCAAAAAAAGATATTAAGAACAAACACAAGGCATCTAAATCGGGTTGTACAAGATTTAATTTTGAAGTTGTTCACATTCCAAAATCATGACCAAATCAACTCACTATTTCCGTACAGTGAAAATTAAGGCCAACTGATCTTACATGGAATTCAGCAGTAATAAATACGGGGTGTCCCAAAAAGACGTATACTTAATTAAACTAATTGCTAACGTGACGGTTAATTAGAATTTCATTATTTTAAAAGCGTAATAACATGTTAGATGAATAATTTTGTTATTTGTCACTGCTTGTTCACAAGCTGACGTCCATTTTGAACAGGACGCTACTGACAACGCCAAGCAATGGAATCGTCCACATCATGAAAAAGTCCATGGAATTTGGATGTGCTCATGCCCAATGGCTTCTTTTAATTCAATTATTGTTACAGGTTTCGTAGCGAAGACTACGTCTTTTAAGTAGCCCCATAAAAAATCTAGTGATAAGAGGTCTGGTGGATATTAAACAAAACCTCTTCGTCCAATCCACCTGTTTGCCGAGATCTCATCAAGGAAAGACCTAAAATCGCGATGGTAATGAGGGCGGGGTGCCCCATGTTGCTGAAAATGAAATTCTTCATTTTTAAAGTCTTTTCTACCGCTTGGCATACCAGACCGCTGCAGAATGTTCAAGTAAATAAGAATGGGTAAAGTAGTGTTCAAGGGTTGACTCTACGAAAAAACACAAACGGTTAAGTTATGGACTATTTTTAATTATTTAAAATGTAGTGAAATATTTGTTTATATCAACTGGCGGGCGTTTTGAAAGTTATCATTAGACTTAAGCTGAATTCAGGCTTCACAGAGGGGAAAGAACATCAGTGAAAAAAAGTCGAAAGGGGGGTTGACAGAAGAGTGCTCCGAGGACGAAGGTAGAAAAGGTAGAAAAAAGGTGGGTGAGTACTGTGAGAGTGGTTGAATATGGCATACAGTGGGGTCACCTTAGTTTGAAGTCAGAAGTCGACTGCCGGTTAATAGACTTTTTGCCGTATGAGTATACGCTGCCCAGGGTGCATCACGTGGAGGCATGTCTATCGCACACCCCATGTAGTATAATGTAATAAAACAATAGAATAATGCTCGTAAGTACTTTTACAGATTTGAAATTATGAAATAATATTGAGCACTATGTTTGCAGCTATTTTAAGTGTTAGGCAAGCTGCGTTTATTTAAGTCTATAAGGTACTAAAGTTGGTAATTGGCTACAACACAACTTATGCATTATTTATGCAAAGGCAGCTAATCTCAGGCACTTTCAGAAATCCAAAATTATGTTCAATGCTTTGAATTCTAATGGGGCTTCTAGACATAGGCAGATAGCAAAAATCTTCAATTCTGCATCCTGCATTGCAATAGAATGCAATTTTGACAAGTTTTCAATTTACAATTTGCTGTCAAATAGTCTTAAAAGCTGAATTTTTATTAAAATTTGCCAAATCGTAGGGTCGTCGGCTTGTTGTAAATTGCGAAAATGTTTCGCTTCTCTGGTTATTTTGAATTAAGAAGCTGGGGGGGGGGGGGAGGGTGGATTTTGGCTAATTAGCTTGTCGATCAAATTTTTTAACATTATGCATGTGTCTTATTTTCAGTGACCATGACGAAATCTAATTCCACTGTTAAATTTTTAAATAACTTAGGCTTAAGATATGAACCCCATTTCTTTTTTAAAAAAACAACTCGTAATTGATAAGGATCACCATATTCTTGATAGCGGAAATGCCCACCATAACATTTATCCCCAACCGACATAACCAACGATATATATATACATATATATATATATATATATATATATATATATATATATATATATATATATATATATATATAAGGCAATGTTCTAAGATTGCCCTCTTTAAATACCGGGTAACCAAGACAAAAGATTCCACGCTATTTTAGAAAGGAAAGTCAATAGTTTACTTTTTTGAAGACAGGTATATGCAAGTTAAAACGAATTTTTTACACCTGTTGATTTAATCTCATGGAAGACAATTTGGAGCGTAATAAAACTGATCTAATCTGAAAAACGATGTTTATTGGCTGAATCCACTTAACCAATGATATCAAAATGTTGTAGGAAATTTCTTATCACACACTTTTGTTCCAGTTTGCCACATTACTATAACCAAAAAGACGATGCTTAAGAAAGGTGGCTTTCCGGAAAAATTGACCTCCACGACCGCGACGTACTTCACCGTAGATAGGAGGAAGAGAAGATGCTGCCTGTTAGCTAAGGCGTTTTATATCGGCGGAGCAACTATTTTCACTTGTGCACTGTTACTTGAAGGAATCTTTATTCGCATCTTACTTGTGCCCTACCTTCAAGAATCAAATTTTTCGCCTACACAGTGTGTGCTGCAGAAGACCTTCTATGAAAAGCGTGCCGGAATGCAGCGTTGTGAGAGTCGGTGCACGAAGGTCGCCTCCGCTTTCCCTTGCCTCGTTATTTGGGTGATGTTTCTCAAGCCGGAGAATAATTCTTGGCATTATGGCTTCCTATTCGACCAAATTGAGTCATTTCAAAAAAGAAGGCCATACTCAGTAAGTGAAGAATAATTTCAATAAAATTTAAACTTATATGACACAAGTTTTCACATTTCAAAGCAATAATAAGCATAAATTAGAGTTTTTTCACAAATATTTAATTAATTATAGTAAACTTTGTGAATGGCTTACTTTCGATGATATATGGGAGGTCACTAAGTATATGACCATCGGTGAAAAACTAATGATTTTAATGAATTTTTTGTCTTAAACCAGGATTCGTATTGAAGTGGCCTTCAAGTATAGCCAGATCATCTCTATTACTGATTTAATAATAGATGGCGCTCTGCATGAGCTGAAAGTTCAGTCGATTTTAGCAAACTTTACGTTCGGCTTATATTCATATGGACAAGTTAGTAGTATGCCTGAATATTCCAAGATATTTAGAATTTTACTCCTCTAAATAGGGTTACAGTTCCCTATAAATTAACATATTATTCGAAAACTGAATCAATTGCAGTAAATTAAAAAAACTGTGTCTAATTGTGTTAAAGGTAATGAGGTTAATATATACTTACTAAAAGTATATATTGTCTTTACGTTAGCATTCACTTGTGGACCCAAAAATTGTCAACAATGAAATTTTGTTTTTTCAACAAGGGTTGTCCAGCGGTTAAGTGATGAACTTCTAGCTGACTTCCACACGAATTAACCATGACTAGACCCCAGGAATCATCATGCAAAAGTCATCTGACATGAAATCGATCCTGAAATTAACTAAGCTATCTCTACATTATCGAGAGACAAGGACACTTTAACGTGGAAGGCGTATATTGATAGTGTGATAGTTCATGATGTGATTGGCGCAGAGCTGTCTTTAAAAACAGCATTGGGTATGGTGACACTGAAAATTTCTATTGGCTATTGATTGGCCGAGAGGTCTCTGAACTCATGACCTCACCTGCTTCCCAGCGCGATCAGGAGCAAAAACGCACGTTTTAGATTTTTTGAGCGCTCATAAGATTGCTTAGTTCAATCGTGTTAGCCTTGTGCGGTCCATAAACCTACACGACAACTGACTTGTAGATTATATTTATTGTGGCCAATTATCCATTATTCGAACCAGTGGTTTACTGCCCCAAAATGTCTCGAAATAAAAAAAATTGATTCTCATCGTTTTAATTGTAAGTGATTAATTGACCGTTAAGAGGATCGAGGCTGATTGTCAATGAATTTACGCATAAAATTTGTTAGTACACTTAAGATGAGACTAACAATTACTTGCGCAAATGTCACTTGTACGTTTTGGGTTGCATAGCGATCCGTTTGCGAAATGTCCATCTATCACTGGCTTTAAGGTACACTGGACACCGAAATCGTAACACCAGGTCAACACATTAATATACGAATCGATCGCAACAATTAGTAATCTCCTATTTTTATTTATCTTATTTTCTTATCTATTATCTACTTTTCATAAAGTAATAAGTTAAATTATATATTAAGCAAGAAAAAGGTACGACAAATGTTGAAAAAAACTTTAAAACATTTGAAATTTTGGCCCTGAGTTTCGAACATTTATTTCATGGTTCATTCACTGATCCAAGTTCTTTACTTATGCCTTGTATTTGCAAAACCACATTATGATCATAAAATCTACACTAACTTATTCGTTGAGTAATTAAACTTGTAAGTCCTATTGATAAATGAATTCTATTAAATTCGTATTCTTAGATATACCAATAAGTTTAAATAATCGCCGACATTCAAATATGGGGTGTGCGATAGACTTACCTCCACGTGGTTCACCCTGGGCAATATATACTCATGCGACAAAAAAGTCTATTACCCGGCAGTTGATTACCAACTACAAACTACCATGACCTCACTCTCACTCTTTGGTCCACCCTCTTGAACTTTGATGTTTCTCCTCTCTGTAAAATTCGAAGTCAGCTAAGAGCTAATGATAACTATCAAAATGCCCGCCATTCGAAATAAATAAATAAAACTTTCAAATATGTGACAATCAATTTTCCCGTTTCCCTTTAAGTGCTCAATTCGACCATGTAAGCAGAGGAGGGAGAGCAACGCAATGAGTGTGATATTATTCAACAGGAGTTTGAGCCAGACACCCGCCTTCCCCTGTTACCTTCGTGATGATGCTGTGATATTGAAGAAACTCCGCGATTTTTCCACCACAGCACATGCTATCTTTTGGCCAGCCTTCACTGCTCTTGCCAGTTCCCTCCTTCTCCTCATTTTTTGGCGATTGGTTGGTTGTGTGATCTGGAACGACGATGGCACTCATGCCAGTAATACTGTGAACGAAATCAGTCTAACGCATTTTAGAGTTTAATTGTATTTTTGAAGTGCATTGTTCTTATTGGTATATATATATATATATATTGTTTTTATAAATTATGTTTCCTTTGCCTGTCATTGAGAATTTGCCTCCTTGATATAAATAGGAGTTTTAAGATAAAGTCTTCACTTGAAAACGGGGAAAGGTAAAAAAATACTTGAGAAACGCCTGATTAATGGCCAAGACTTTGCACGTTAAGAGTGAATGAATTCATTGGCGATGCGGACATAAAACAGATTCATTGATTGCAAGGTATCATGACACCGACAAAAAATGATAATGTTACAACTTTTAATATTATATATAATTGATTGAATCCCCAAATATGAGGTAGCTTCGGGTTTCTAATTGAGTACGATGTCTCTATTTCTATGGAATGGCCTTCTTCTACTCGCAGAAGCATTTTTAGATATCGAAGGCATTGGGAAAAAATCATCAAAGAATATTTACCTCCATAATAGGGCAATAGAGAAGGGAAGATATCTTTTAGTTCATAAAGAGTCCTGGAAGTCTTGGGTAGGGTAGATAAAACCTGGGAGTGAGGTTTGGAATAGAAAGTTTTGGTGGGTACTGAATCTTTCGATAAAGTTTGAGTAAGAGTAATGGAGGGGTGCTCAAGATCAATGGCTAAAGTCTCAAAATGTGGAGAGTTAGGATGTACAGAATATGAGTTGTCTAATAGGTTCACACTAAGGAGATCTAAGTAGTCCGACTTCTATCCATAGATACTTACCGAGTTCCGAGTACCGTTGAACTTGAGGATTAAGTAATTTGACCTATCATCGTAGACTTTGGTTGTTGCGAAAATTTTCTTACGGCATATACTCGAGCATTAATTTATTTTATCCGAATTGCAGGCGTTCTGATAGTTATCATTAGCCCTTTAGCTGACTTCATGCTTCAGAGAGGGGAGGAATATCAAAGTTAGAGAAATTCGAGAAGGAGAGAGAAGAGTGATTCACGTATGTGAAAGTCACAGACAGACACAAAGTCAGAGAAAAGGTAAGATGATTACTGTGAAAGGTGACGAATATGACATACAGTGGGGTCATAATAGTTAGAAGTCAGAAGTCAACTGCCGGTTAATAGACCTTTTAGCCGTATGAGAAAAAACGAATGCCGAGTGATAGAATTTTAGCCGTATGAGAATACGTTGCCCAGGATGCACCACGTGGAGGTAAGTCTATCGATATTTTGTGCCTTCGCTTGTTCCTCCCCTCTGTGAGGTCCGAATTCAGCTAAAGGTCTAATGATAACTAACAAAACGCCTGCCATTTGAAATAAACAAAATTTGAAGGGAAAATTAGTGAGAAGACTCAATCTTTTTGGTAGTTGCGTCTAGTGACTGAGAAAGGGAGAAATTGAGTAAATTGGAGGGGCTTTTTCCCTTTCAGCCTCTCTTCAGCAAAAGCGTCAATTTTATAAAAGATGTATTCAAATTCCATTAATGACCGAGAATCATCAGGTGGTATTTTTATATTAATTGCAATTATCACATTTGTTTGAGAACAATGCTATTCCCTTAATCAGAGTAAGGCTGTTTGTATACCATCTTGCCAGTGTTAATTATTGCTGACTCAAGTAATTGACTATGTACCTACAATACTTCGCCTCGTTACAGAAGTGTGCTCAAAACTATAAATAGAGCTTTGTTATTGGCCATATTAGACGATCTATAAGTACTATAATAAAAATAGAGATAAAAATGTTTGTTTACCTAATTAAGACTTTGTTGTGAATACCAGAATAAGTAGTCTGATATTACATGTAAACAAATACTAATTGAAAATCGATGAAGGTTGACCTTCTTTCTATGTTCAAAGCAAAGAATATCTAATGCCGGAATAACCTAACTCAATGAATTATGCATTAGATTGCGATAAACTAGGTTTCAGAGTGGTAACTTAAAAGGAGAAATACTTTTTTTCGGTCATTCGCGTTTGGCAAGGAGTTATCTCCATCTGGAATTAGAGAATTTTCCTAAGGCCAAAAGGTTAACAAGATTTTTACCCAAATCACAAAATCAAGACTCATGTTAAGAGTAAGGGCAAATTTAAATGGTGTGTAGATTTCGAGAATTGCAGTTTGGGAGGCCAGGAACTGGGGTGGCGTGACCTTAAACGTGATTATGCTGTAGCTGTTTTATGGTCAATTAATTAAAGATTGCCACCGACTATGACTCATTGATACTTGAAAACAAGTTTACGGAAACACTATTCACAGACACTAGGTGACAAATTTCTTGAATCACCCTGAATTTGAGTTCCCACTGATTAGATGTTAGAATTCGGCCTCAAAAATTTCGATATTCTCTGCACACGCATTTGATGTTGGCATAGATTCCGCTCAATCTGTGCACACATAACGCTGTCAAGTAAAATTATTGGTTTATTATAATATATAGCCATAACAGGACAATTCACACAGTGCGAGATTACTTCGTACGCGACTTAGCTAAAATTTAAACAAAAATAATATTGAAATAATTCTCCCCGAATTTTATGCAGAAACAGAAATTTCCAACGAAATTTGCCATCTACCTCATCTAGTGTTCAAATGTGAAAAAGTAGCCACGTTAAATGTTGGCAAAAAATCAGACAACATGTTACCGTCCCGTTTTAATATTTTTTTAAGTAAATATTACACGCACACTTTCGCACTTGGGAGATTGTCTTTTGGCTCAACAAGAACGCAGCCTAACTTTGGGTGCCAAAACCAGACATGGACGAAAAAGATTGAGGACAAATACTGATGCCATGGTGTTAAGTAATTTACCTTGAAATCAAGTTGCAGAATTAGGGTAATTTAACTACTGGGTGATTTAGCGTTCTTGGGATTTTGAATTTCCAGTTCACCAAACTGTTTGTTTTCAACGCAGTTGCTGACAGTTTTAATCTTCACAAACGACCTTATTTTGGACAAATTATGTGGGAGAAAGGTCGAGTATTGAACAATATGCTAAGAACGACAAGTTCTTTTTTAGTTTTGTTTTTATAAAATATACACCCATCTCACATTTAACAAAGTGTCGTACATTTAATTAGTCGCTTTAACGAAATCGCACCTCTCAGTTATAAATTAGAAAAGAAAGCAGAAAACATTGGATCATTAAAGTTGTGGCCTTGTGCTCAAGTAGAAGATGATTCTACGCTTACTATTAGGTGTTTCTGAGAATGTCGCATCTGATGATGACATTGAGTTACACTTGACAATCTTGAAGTAGAGTTAAGGGAATGTAACATCTCATTCCATTCACCAATTTCGTATATAATTTTCAAGGCACACGCAGTTAATTTAAATTTTACTTTTGTGGAATGAAAAAACCCTGAACGTGCAATATGATGATGATTATGATGATGAAAATAGAAATAGTCTAAATAGTTCGACTTTATTAGATTTGGATTTAAAGGCCGTGGTAAGCACGTCGCATCCGGTTTCCTTGGCAACTTCATACTTTTATCCCAGCCACAAAAGGGTATATTCTATTTCCTAAGTTTTACAACTGGGAAGTTTCAGCATTTTTGAATCCGTCTTTATGAAATTCCACGAGGTATCAGTGTTTAACAAAAAAGTTGTTCATTTCGCAAAGTTCTGGATAGTTGAAAGCATATTTCTAACGGAAAATGACTAAATTCTATGTAATTTGGTTAAGAAATTACTGAGCAAGTAGAAACAAGATCAGTTTCCTTATGCAGGCTTGAATTGTCGGTTAGTGATTGGTCCCCTCATAAGCCAATAATTGTAGGGGCAGTTTCTTCACAAATGGACTCACATATCCAGTTGACTGCGTGGAAATGAAATAATCTATAATACAATATTACTTGAATATTTAAATTGGAGTGCAATTATTTTGTGGCCTCATATGACTTGTTTACAAGTGAAGTAATCTCAGACGGTTATAAATATTTATTTATATCAAATGGCAGGCGTCTTGATGGTTATCATTAGCCCTTTAGTTGACTACAGGCTTCACAGAGGGGAAGGAACATCAAAGTGGAAAAAAAGTCGAGAGGGGGGGGGGAACAGAAGAGTGCTTCAAAGACGAAGGTAGAAAAAAGGTGAGGTGAATACTGTAGTCGAATATGGCATACAGAGGGATCATGGCAGTTTGAAGTCAGAAGTCAACTGCCCATTGATAGACTTTTACCGTATGAGTATACGTTGCCCAGGGTGCATCACGCGGAGGTAAGTCTAACGCACACCCCCATATCGACTGAATAAGTATCTTTGGTAAAAGTAGAGTAGGAGATGTTGCCTTTTCCATAATTTAGGTGTCTAGTCTTTCAAAATCAAGAGTTTTTATTGTTTGGGAAATTTTTAAACGACGACGGAAGTTACTTCTCTCCACAGTGATTTCATTGGTTTTCCTGTTTTCATAATATTTCTGAGGGAACTACAAATTTGAGTCAGTAGAGAATCTTTACCTCAAAATTGTGAAATTTTTTAAATAAATGTCATTAGTAGATGTTATATTCAAGGCAATTTTAAATTCATTTTTTCGTATTTTTTCTAGAATTGATTTTAAAATTTCCAGCTAAGTAAAGTGCAAATATTTAATATATCATCGTTTCAAACCATAAATCTAGATTAAATCTTTTAAAATTTGTTTATTTGTAATTTTGGGGTTTTTAACTTTATCACATTACCTGAGAAATGGAAGCATTTTATTTATACAAAGATAAGCAAAATTGGAAGAAAAAAATAAAAGTTTGACATAGATTTGTGAAATATTTATTTATTTATATCAAATGGTAAACGTTTTGATGGTTATCATTAGCCCTTTAG